>MU186047.1:18497-98753 GCA_016904865.1 Pissodes strobi | reverse complement strand
TCAAACCAACGAATTTACCCGAACTAAAATCTCTATTTGGATTGCACATTGCAATTGGCTGCCTAAAATTTCCAAAAGTTCGACTGTTTTGGGATAAAACATTATGCATAAATCTCTTTAGAGACTCAATGAGTAGAGACAGATTTTTCCAACTACGGACGAATTTACACTGTGTCAATAATTTGGAGATTCCAGAAAACTGCAATGGTAAATTGTACAAAGTACGTCCTCTTTATGATGCCATTAGAAATCGTTGCGCAGAACTGCATTTAGAGGAAAATTTATGTATTGATGAGCAGATCGTGCCATTCAGAGGACATTTATCAATAAAGCAATACATAAAAGGTAAACCAACCCCATGGGGTGTGAAAATATTTGGCAAAACGATTTCGTGATCTATCAAGGGGCTTCGACTGGAAATCTTAAAACATTTGGTCTTGGAGCATCAGTTGTCATTCATCTTTCGGAACGAATTCAAAAAGAAGGACACAAGCTGTATTTCGACAATTATTTTTCATCATTTCAACTTCTGCAAATCATAAAGCATAAAAAATATACTCTGCTGGGACAGTAAGAGTAAATAGATTTAGCAAGCCTCCACTATTAGATGACAAACAGTTGAAACAAAGAGGTAGGGGATCTCATGATGAACTGACAACCGAAAATGAAGATATTGCCTTAGTTAAATGGATGGATAATCGTACAGTAGTTCTCGCCTCGAATTTTGTGGGAGTTGGGCAGGAAGACTTGGTGTCTAGGTGGGATAAGACCGAGAAGAAGTACGTGGATGTTGCAAGGCCTGAAATTATAAAATGATATAATCACTCAATGGGCGGCGTTGATTTACTAGATCAAATGATCGGATTATATCGAATTTATATTCGTTCCAGAAAATGGACTATTCGCCTATTTCATGCAGTGGACTTAGCTGTTGTCAACAGTTGGTTTGAATATAGAAAAGATTGCAATCGACTTGAGATTCCGAAAAAATCTCAGATGGGCCTTTTAGATTTCCGTTTACGTTTGGCAGAATGTTTGGTGAAAGTTGGTAAACCAGTTCAAGGTCAGCGCAAAAGAGGAAGACCAAGCACCGGAACACCTGAGGTCTCAAGGTCGAAAATTCCAAAACGTAATGAAGATATCAGGCCGTGTTCAGAAGTACAATATGATTCCATAGATCATCTGCCACATCTTGATGGTAGTAAGGAAGGAAGGCGGTGCAAAAATGACAAATGTAACAAAAAAACGCATTTTTTTGTGATAAGTGCGGGGTACATTTATGCATAAAAAAGGAAAGAAACTGTTTTGTTACGTATCACAGAAAATAATTGTTTTACCTGACTTGTATTTACTTTTCTAGTTAAGTATTTTTAATTTTACGTTTTTTTATTTTTACGTCTATTAAAACGTTTTGTACATAATTATGCACATGATTTTTTTTTTCAAAAAAGCGAAAAAAATAAATAAATTCACTAACCAAAGGCTTTATAGATACAAAATGACCAATTGTTTACACTGAAATAATTTTTATTGCACTTTAAAAAAAAATCGGGTCTCAAGGGGTTAAATATGATCAGTGGTCTCAATTTCTAGTGAAGGTCAAATTTCTCCTATTGTTATTTAAATATAAGGCTAAGCAAATCCAGATATCTTATAGGATAGGTACTAGGTAGGGATTGTATTTATATTATTGTATTGATATAACAGGCTACCGACTAGTACTGGCCAACCTCTCTTGCCTTAATCAATAATAAAGTCGTTAAGGCCGTTGGAAAAATACTTATTACAGGATTTAGATCCAATTGCTTATGACTTATTACTGAATAAGATACAGTCAATTAACTTTCAAATAACTAAAGCCTTTTGCCAATTAACCCTCCTTATTTTCCCTTAAGTTATCGTACTTACCAAGTGATAAGCCTGTTTTCCGTTAATCAGCTAGAGAACTTACCTAAAAAAAAAAATAATTATTATAGTAGTGATAATGAAAACGTAGTACCTGAAATTCGCAGAGAAGCGACAAAATTTAAAATCTGGCGCGCGGAGTTTTGTCGTTGCGAGTAACCATATTATACTGAGAGACCTCAGCTATAAGTAAACACCGGATTATTGATCATAAATGTCCCCCTTGTAACTTTTCTATTTGTCGTTTTGGAAGAAAATGTCAAATACAAAAGTTTTATTATAAAAATAAAAAATGTTAAAACCTCTTTTCATATATAGAATGTATTTTAAAAAGTCTTAGCCTGGTCGTAGTTTCTTATTTTAAATGGGTGCCCTATTTTTTATTTGAATTTTTCATTCGCCTGAAAATTACATTGTTCATGTAACATACCCTATACTTAAGTTTGACGTATATGAGATATTGACATAAGAGATAAAAATTGAATTAAAACGATTATCTTGTCCAATTTGATTGGCAGAACAAGCCAAGTCAATCGTATTGCGCTAATTTACAAAATATTGTGACATGTACGTCACGTCAAATAAATTACTTAAATAGGTATAATTTTGATAACTAAAAAGTGACCTATTCTGAGAATGAAAAGTAAGAAATGTATGAGCTGTATATGTAAAAAATAATTATGCGAAACGTGGGCTAAACTTTCTTTTAGCTGAAATGGGTTATGTAAAAATTGTGTTCTTGTTTGTTTATAAAACGTCTGTCTGAACATAGAAACACAAATTTTGTTTTTCGGAAATGCGTCATTTCCGTTTTCCAGACTTTAGATTAGCTGAAATCGGTTACATAAATATTAGTTTTTGTTTAATATTCTAGACATTTATTCAGAGTCCAGGAATCAAAGATTGTTTTCCGGAAATGCATCATTTCTTTTTTTTTCAATTTTTTTTTTCACAATTTGTTTTTTAAATTTTTTATTTCTTAGTTTAGAATAGCTGAAATCGGTTACATAAAAATAAGTTTTACCTTAGTACTTGAGACATTTATTCTAATCGCAAGAACTAAAAACTGATCTCCCGTAATGCGTTATTTTCATTTTTCAAAAAAATGCTAATTAAAAAAAAAGAAGTCTTGTACGTTATATTATGTCCCTCAAAATTAAAATGTAATTTACAGCGTTTCTAGTATAAATTAACGAGTCTTACTGATTTTCAGTTTAAAAAATGTTAATTTTTCAGGAAATGACAATGAAAATAATTTTTAAGTATGTGTCCCTTAAACAATATATCCCTATTTGCAACATCCATGATGCCTTTGTGATGCCATGATGTTTGTTACAACGGCTCTCCATTTCAGATGAAATGGAGAAATTAAGAATTCGTAACCATGGGTGGCGTGACGTATCTTTAATCATTATATTATTTTTTTAGAATTTTCACAATTACTTCAATATTTTATTGTGCTCCTACATTTTTAAATTTAACGACAAAAGCACGCGATTTAACTGAAATTTTTTAATAATAGTACCTAGGTATAAAATTCCACTGACATAAAAATCGCACATTTAAAGCGACAACATATTCAAATTGCAAAATTAAATAAGCGCGCTGCGCGCGATTATAGACACCCGACTGAAACAAACTAACCCAAGCTAATCCAAACTAACCCAAACTAACCCAAACTAATACAAGCTAACCCAAGTTACCCCAAGCTAACCCAAATTAAAAGCTAAAAAAGCGCGCTTCGCGCGCTTACCGTAACTCCAGCTAACCCAAACTTCAAATTGCAAAATTAAATAAGCGCGCTCCGCGCGCTTTCAGTGACCCGACTGAGACAAACTAACCCAAACTAACCCAAGCTAACCCAAACTAACCCAAGCTAATTCAAACTAACCCAAGCTAACCCAAATTACAAAGCTAAACAAGCGCGCTTAGCGCGCTTACCGTAACTCCAGCTAACCCAAACTTCAAATTGCAAAATTAAATAAGCGCGCTCCGCGCCCTTACAGTGACCCGACTGAAACAACCTAACCCAAACTAACCTAAGCTAACCCAAACTAACCCAAGCTAATCCAAACTAACCCAACCTAACCCAAACTAATCCAAGCTAACCCAAACTAACCCAACCTCCAAATTGCAAAATTAAATAAGCGCTCTTTGCGCGCTTACGATAATCCAACCTGACCCAAATTGCACAATTAGTTTACTTTAAATTAAAGTTATTTAAATTAAATTAAATTTTCTTGAAAAACGGAAATGACGCATTTCCGGAGAAAAGTTATTAGCTTCTGCGATTAGAATAAATGTCTCAATTACTAAGGTAAAACTAGTGTTTTAGTAATCGATTTTAGCTATTCTAAACTAAAAAAAAAAAAATTAAAAAAAATTAAAAAAACAAGGAAATGATGCATTTCCGGAAAAAAAATTTGATTCCTAGGCTCTGAATAAATGTCTAGAACATTAAACAAAAACTAATTTTTATGTAACCGATTTCAGCTAATCTAAAGTCTGAAAAACGGAAATGACGCATTTCCAGATAAAATAATTTGTGTTTCTATGTTCAGACAGACCTTTTATAAACAAACAAAAACACAGTTTTTACATAACCCATTTCAGCTAAAAGAAAGTTGAGCCGAAACGTGCCGTCCGGGAATATCATAGGCTATACAAAGGAGAAGGAGAATTCACAGCTCAAATTTATTTTCAGAATTTACGAAAAAGTCCGAAATTATTAATAATTTCATCCCAACCCAAACTAAGAAAACAGCAGGAAGAGATGAAAATTAGGTCAATGGTGAATTAGACATTCTGCTGCATTTTATGGAGTCAATAACCATTTTACATAGGTAGGTATTTCCTGATTACTTGAATAAACTAATATTGTTAAGAATTCAATTTCAATGGCGGGGCAAACTTTAAGCAAAAATTTTTGCGAAATTCAGAATACTTCACTCCCTACAAAAATTCTACTATGCAAACATTGAGCGAAGCAAAGTTACAACGTTCAGAACAACAAGGATGGTTCTTTAATGACATTGCATTGTATTGGCTGGCAGGAACGTCAAACTGGTGAGAGCAGTTTGATTACGGGGAGTGACGCCCCCACCATTCCGAGTTGCCACGGGATGTGGCCCATCAAATCCCATCGTCCTCCTCCAGGCTGGAGAACACCAAAGTACAAAGTCTGGAGCTGATCACTGGGGAGTGATCCAACAAACCCCATTTTTACCCCTGTCAGACTAGGGACCGCCAAAGGAATGAGTCTGAGGCCGATGCTTCGAGTGGAAGCGGCCCTAGGTGGTAGATGCATAAGCCTACTCGCATCGTCCGGTGAAAGACCACCCCACCAGAATTGGGGAGCGCTAAGTGGTTTTCCCAAATCACGTTCCGTTTCCGCGCTGGTGATCCCGGGTTTCACAGTAGGAATATATGGACATGATGGTGCTTCCAGGATCAAAATATTCCGGAGGTAAACTCCCCGGCCATTCGGATCTCCGGGCGCTGGGTGGCCCTGGGCGCCCTTCATTCCGCATTTCACACACAGCAAAGATACCGAACCAATTTAGAATAGATTTCTGCAACATAAGAGGCCTAAATACAAACATAAATTCGGTACACCAACATCTACAAGCAAATAGACCACACATATTAGCCCTTACAGAAACACAAGTATGTTCTACAACAACAACAGTGAACTACCTCTATCCTGGTTACGACTTACATACCCGATTTAGATATAAGTTCGGAATATGCCTTTTTGTCCGAAGCGACCTTTCATGTCACCGCGAGGAAACACTCGAACCGAACAACCTTGAGGTCATGTGGCTCAAGTTCACCGCCAAGGGATTAACCAAGTTTATATGTTGTCTCTATCGCCCTCCGAGCGATAGAGCCTACCAAAGCTTTTTCTCAACACTAGCTACCACCTTTGACTTAATACAGGTCGATCACCCCAGTTCAGAAATAATCGTTCTGGGAGACTTCAATGTCCACAACACCAACTGGCTCAAACATCACAACAAGACCGACAACGAAGGTAGAGAAGCTGAAGCATTTGCCATCAGCTGCGGGCTTACTCAACTTGTAGACGAACCAACTCGAATCTCAGAGAGGGGCGAATTCGCCGCCCTCCTGGATCTTTTTCTGACCACCAATCCTGACCAGTACAAGGTTACAGTTGGTCCGCCATTAGGTACCTCCGACCACAAACTTATTACAACGGTTTGTGAATTGCCACTCATACAGAAGGATCCACCATTGCCTCGCAAAATCTGGCATTACAATTCTGCAAACTGGGACGATCTAAGGCAGTTCTACCTAGATTTTCCTTGGCTCGACGTCTGCTTTGCCACTGACGACCCGTCAGACTGCTGCGAAGAGATCATGCAAGTAATCTCCTCAGGAATGGAAGCATACATCCCAAATTCCATTAAGTTACCATCAAAAGGAAAGCCCTGGTTCGACAAAAGATGCGAAAGAGCTGTAGGAAGGAAACAGCAAGCCTATAAGTACTGGCAGCAAAATCAGACCGCTGAAAATCGCAATTATTTTATCGAAGCGAGAAACGAGTGCAAGCGTGTGATCGACGAAACTAAGGACAAACACAATCAAAGGATCAGGAATAAACTTTTGCAATGCCCCAGTGGCTCCAGGAATTTCTGGTCGGTAGCAAAGGCAGTAAGTAACAACTTTACAAAAACGTCTCTCCCACCTTTGACGGACGAACGTGGCATCACGGCGACTACAGCCAAAGAAAAAGCAAACATGCTCGCCAAAATGTTTTCATCGCACTCTACCTTAGACGTGCCCCAAAGCAAGACTCTCCCCACTATACCGAACATCAACACCACCATGGCAGAAGTCAAGTTTTCTCATCGTGATATTCGCAAAATCCTTAAAGAACTAGATACGCAAAAGGCATCAGGACCGGACGGAATACCTGCCATCGTGCTAAAGAACTGCGCCAACGAACTAACACCTGTTTTTTCCAGGCTTTTTTCTCTTTCTTACAGAAAAGGGATTTACCCATCCTCTTGGAAAGTCGCTCGAGTGCAACCTGTTCCAAAAAAGGCAAGAAAACCACGCCCTCAAACTATCGCCCAATTGCCTTGCTTCCAATAATCTCCAAAGTCATGGAACGTGTAGTCAACCAGCAACTACTCAAGTACCTCGAGAGCAACAGAATAATCAGCGATAATCAATACGGCTTTCGCAAAGAGAGATCGACAGGAGATATATTGGCCTATGTCACTCATATATGGAGTAGGGCAATTGAAAACTACGGAGAGTCTCGAGCGATTGCGTTGGATATTTCAAAGGCATTCGACAGAGTTTGGCATGACGGACTGCTCAACAAACTGCCGTCCTTGGGACTGCCCACCTCTCTCTGCAGCTGGCTGGCCAGTTTCCTTAAGAACCGATCCCTACATGTTGCAGTCGATGGACACATCTCGGACACATTCACCATCAACGCGGGCGTGCCTCAGGGCGCAATACTTTCACCAACTCTGTTCCTCATCTATATTAATGACCTGCTGATCGAAACGAATAATCCTGTTTACAGTTTTGCAGATGACAGTACCCTTGTCTCCCACTTTAGATCAGAAAAACCCTTACCAGCGACTGAGACTCATCACCGCAGACAGGAGCAGATTACAGCAATTAATCAAGACCTGGAGAAAGTTCAAACTTGGGGCGACCGAAATTTGGTCCAGTTCAATGCAGCAAAGACCCAAGCAGCAACGTTTACTAAGAGGGCCAATACAGCGGGCCCTGACATCATTATGGCAGGATCGACCATTCCTTCATCCTCGTCAATCGGGCTGCTGGGTGTCTCGGTCAACAGCAATATGTCATGGCATGACCATGTTGCTAACATCGCAAAATCAGCCTCCCAGAAGCTTGGTGCGCTATTTCGCAACAAAAAACTCTATACACCGCAGCAGTTGCTCTTGCTGTACAAAGCGCAAATAAGACCGTGCTTAGAATATTGCTCACATATCTGGGGTGCCGCACCAAAGCATACCCTAAAGCTGCTGGATTCCATTCAGAAGAGGGCTGTGCGTCTCGTCGGCGATCCGGAGTTGACCCGGAATCTGGATAGTCTGGAACATCGCAGACATGTGGCCGAGATGTCTCTGTTTTACAGATACTTTCACGGCAGATGTTCCCAGGATTTGGCCCACATAATCCCGCCCCTGGCAACTCCTGTCAGGCAGTCCCGACAGACGGCAGGAGCGCACCAGTTCGTCGTACAACTAGAAACACCTAGAACATCGCTTTACCAGAACTCCTTTGTCTGGCGCACTGCATCACTGTGGAACTCACTTCCAGGACATCTGTTTCCCACTAATTACAACCTACAGATATTCAAGAACCGTGTCAATCAACATCTTCGCACACACACCGCTCGTCGAGCGCCATAGGATCTACCTTTAGTGTGTGTGCCACTGCCATAAAAAAAAAAAATCTATGTGATCATATCCTCAAAAATAAGTAGTGGATTATATTCCTTATTTTATGCCCTTTCTAATAAGCTATTACAATGCACATTTCTCTATTTAAGAAAAAAGTCGAGGCTTCTAATGTTAAAAAAATTGCCTCAATTTTGTTGCCAAACGCTTCAGATTTCTCCTATAGAATTCATTCTAGTTAAATATTCCACCCTGTACGTGGATATTTTTACTAGGGCAAAGAATGATACTTTCAGTTAGAATTAGAATCTATAGGGTATATTTTGATGAAATAATAAAGTTGGCCACAATTACAACGGAGTTGTTGAAAATGAGAAATGCTCGGTTTCAAATAAATTCCAGGTTGTTTTCCGAAAACGTTGTAACAGCCTGATTTTGCCACTGTTAAGATAATAACTTTTATTTTATATGCTGAATTTAGCAACAAAAGGTTCTATATTTTGGGGTAAGAATTATTGAGTATTAACCTATTCGGTTAATTAATTATACATTCATTTATTTGATTTGTTGTTAATAAATTTAGTGGAATTCCCGTTGCAGCATTTAATAATATTAATTAATGTTATTATACATACGATTATTAATACATAATATCTTTTATCCTCGTTAGGTCGGTCAAATTCATATACTACTTTCGGGTTGAATATTTCACTTCTAATCTCAGGCTGATATGGCTCTAACTTGGGGCCACTGATTTGCTTTGAGATACTGCTTTTACCAGGTTAATTCAAGAATAATTAATTATTAGTTATTACATTTTTCTTTCTCCTCAATAGTAAAAAACTATTACCTGTTGCTTATTTTCTTCTAAGGCTTGTTGATTTCTGCATAGATTGCTGATTGTTGTTTCTTCTCATAGGGCTCTACGGATTTAGAGCGTATCCCTCATATTTTTCCCAGTGGTTTTCCCTTGCTTTTCTTTAACTTTCTTCCAACCGTCAGGGTTGATTTTCCTTTATTATATTTTAATAGATTTTGAGGTTATTTTGTAGTTCCCCAGTTGTGGACTTTGATATTTGGGATTTCTACTTTATATCTATCTTTTCAAATGGCATGATGTGAGTTTTGTAATATTCCATTGGTAGCCTTAAATATTAGTAATGGGCTGTTTTAACTTGTTGCTCTCGATTGGGATTTTTACAGATTTATTATTTTGTTTAGGAATATATCTTATTATTTATTGAAACATTTCATTTTAGCTCGTTAGTTGTTGCTTTCTCAGTTGTTTTACAACGCTTAGTTCTCGTTTAGTGCCTCAGAAGTATTTCTCGTATCGACTATTTTTGCATCTCGTTTATTGCTCTTGGCATTACCATTTCCTCTCGTTTTTTTTTCGCTGCATTTCCTGTAAGTTGCAAAGGCAAATTATTGATTTGAAACTGTGTTGTACTCCTGTTTACAGTTTTGCAGACGACAGTACCCTTGTCTCCCACTTTAGATCAGAAAAACCCATAACAGCGACTGAGACTCATCACCGCAGACAGAAGCAGATTATAGCAATTAATCAAGACCTGGAGAAAGTTCAAACTTGGGACGACCGAAATTTGGTCCAGTTCAATGCAGCAAAGACCCAAGCAGCAACGTTTACTAAGAGGGCCAATACAGCGGGCCCTGTGTGGGGGGTCTGGGTGTCTCGGTCAACAGCAATATGTCATGGCATGAGCATGTTGCTAACATCGCAAAATCAGCCTCCCAGAAGCTTGGTGCGCTATTTCGCAACAAAAAACTCTATACACCGCAGCAGTTGCTCTTGCTGTACAAAGCGAAAATAAGACCGTGCTTAGAATATTGCTCACATATCTGGGGTGCCGCAACAAAGCATACCCTAAAGCTGCTGGATTCCATTCAGAAGAGGGCTGTGCATCTCGTCGGCGATCCGGAGTTGACCCGGAATCTGGATAGTATGGAACATGGCAGACATGTGGCCGAGATGTCTCTGTTTTACAGATACTTTCACGGCAGATGTTCCCAGGATTTGGCCCGCATAATCCCGCCCCTGGCAACTCCGGTCAGACAGTCCCGACAGACGGCAGGAGCACACCAGTTCGTCGTACAACTAGAAACACCTAGAACATCGCTTTACCAGAACTCCTTTGTCTGGCGCACTGCATCACTGTGGAACTTCCTTCCAGGACATCAGTTTCCCATTAATCACGACCTACAAATATTCAAGAACCGTGTCAATCAACATCTTCGCACACACACCGCTCGTCGAGCGCCATAGGATCTCCCTTTAGTGTGTGTGCCACTGCCATAAAAAAAAGGTGACTCAACCTTTTTTTCTGGTATACTACCTTTCTGGGGATTTTGAGGTTGTCCCTAATTTGTGTTTGACACAACCAATTTATCGGGATATTAATACTACACAAGGTAAGATTTTTCTGAAATTAATTTTTTTACTGCCTGCTGGCACATGATCGCCATGATGCTAAAGGTTATTTTTCATTGTTGCTATGGGCTTTCCGAGCTCACTTTATTAGACCGATGCAGCTGATTCTCCAGGCAACCCTCCAACTTTAGAGAGGTAAATATTGCTATAAGTTTTTTGATTCATTTAACGATTTAATTTCTTTTATCTGTGTTATTTTTTTTACATCGACCACCAGTTGCATTGCATTTAATAGGATATTTTACCACTTTCCTCTTATTATATCTGAACTCTTTTTAATGTAACTTTAGTTCTGAGCATATGGGGATGTTTATATTATTTAGGGATGATTCAAACCTATTTCTTTTATATTTAATTTATTTGCACCTTTTGTATTTCTTTTATTTTTATTTGCTGATGGTTATTGAAAATGCGTTGATAATTTTTGGAGTGATCTGTTTTATAAAAAAATATATGTACAAGGGGGCCATAATTTCTTCATTGAAGTAAGGGACTTAGTCTAATTAGTATTGGGTTATTACAAGGTTTCAGGTTTCACTACAGGATTTCACCTTCGGGTTCATTTTCACATTTTGGGCGGAGGCCTCTCACTCTCGAGCAGGTGACTTTCATCTGTACTGCTGAGCTTGCCGCCTGAGTAAGATCCTTCCTTACCAACTTTCGACGACCTTCGGGCCGATCTATCATGGTATCGTTCCCATTATTTTTTTTTTACTATCTTATTATTGTTATCGAGCTTTAAGACAGCTCTTATTACCATTTTTGCCGATTGATATAATTATTATAGTATAATTATTGATTGATAATATTATTGTTATGCCGTTACTAATTCATACATTTCGATTTACATATCTGTATTAATTTGAAGTAAACCACAGTGGTCACCAGTGATCACTAGAGTTTTAGGTGTAAGGCATACAGTACCGAACTGGCCAACAGAATTGACTTCAGTTCTATCATCATATTGTACAATCATTATTAATTACTTATAGTTTTTTTTCGAGGTCATTCCTTTGTTTTTAAGTTTAACTGTAAGACTGTTGCTGTTTTAAATTAAAAAAAAAATCTAGAAGCCAATAGATCGAACTGTAAATCAAAATTGTGTTTTCTTGTTTATTAAAACGCGCCTAACAACCTTGCATATCGCCAGTGGAGCTTTTCCAGTTTAGCTTGCAGAACTGGTGGCGCTCACGAACTCCACACCTGGTTGCACACATTACTTTGCGCTGTTAAGTTCGCTCTAATTAAAATCCTTTCCTTTTTAAAATTAGTAAGAAAATCGTGTTGCCGCGTTCACCTAAGCCTCTTCCATAATACCAAATTTAAGTAAACATTTTTCACTATTTATATCCTTAGTTACTCTTCCGGGCCTAAAATTAATGATCTGTGTTCCTTACAAAAAAAACATCATTTCATTCGGAAGTCGGGGTCGCTCCGTGAGCTGTTCAATATTTTTGTAATGTGTTGATTATGATTAATTGAATGGTCCTATTTTTTTTCGAAATATTTCGTCGTTTTAAAGTTGATCCCTTTTTAAATGCTACTGATTAGGATTGGTTAATTCAAAAATATCTACTGGTAAAACAATTTTATGAAAAATTATATACGATTTATATTTAATAATGCCTTAAAATTAATATCAAGAAGTTATTATTCTATATGTTCTCCTTCCTAAAATAGTCGTTTATTATTTATTAAGCAGCTATTTTCTTCTAAACAACTCTGTACATTAAATATAAAATTAAATAAAGTGCGCATTAAGAACATCTTAATTTTATGTTGTATCTCTTAGGTTCAATTCAAATAATTTTCTTAAGTACTCTTTCAGATTCTACGGAAAAAATACACAAGATGGCTATTTCACATTTTTTCAAAAATCCGAAGACAATCACAAATATGACCCTGTCCAGTTTTCGTTGAATGACTCTATACAAGAACGATTTGTCAAAGAGTTTCCGGAGGCTTCTTGTCCAATACATGGAATTCTTTAATAATTAATCAAGAAATTCATGCATAACGGGTCGGTGTAAAATTTAAAGAAGAAGAAGACATTTCTTGACGGTGATGATGCAATTACAGTTGTTATATTGCAGCCTGTTATGGAAAACCCTCTTCAATCATTACGAAAACGAGCTCAACATTTGCAGATCGTCCAAAGAACTAAAAATTCAAAATAATTTAAAAGCAAATACATTTTTTCCATTCAAACCACATTTTAGACAAGCATTAGAAGACGGATAACGATTAGAGTTTAATTTGTGGGCAGGGGACAAAATTTTAAATGAAAATAACCAGTTTCATAACCTTGTTTTATTTTTCGATGAATCAACTGTTTGCCCTACTGGTACGATGGCTTCTCAGGACAACAGAATTCCCAGAATTCAGCATTCGTAGACGTCGCCAATATTTTTAAAAAGTTAACGTCGTGTGGCATTTCATATTATGGAATAATGGGACCATTTTCTTTTTTGAGAAAATGCATGGAGATGTTGGTAACTTTTCTTTCGAACAAGTTAGATGAGCTGTCATTATAGTACCGAGGACAAATGTACTTTAAACAAGACTGGTGCCCGGCACATTGTGACCAAATTTTTTCGAGAAGCAGAAAATTTTACCAACAATAACATTTGGTCAAAATTTATCTATTGCACAGTGATTTGGCCGCCATGCTAGGACGGTCATGAATAATACTACACCTCTTTCTAGAAAGGGTTTTTTTGTCTGGGTTACTGGATTATGGTTATTTGGTATTAATAGTAATAATAATTCTAGGTAATCAATTTTCAATAAAATTTTTTATATTAACAGGTTCTTTAAATAAAGTTGGGTGTATAACAAAAAAACTTAAACCTAAATCTACAGCAACACCAAAAAAACTAGGAATGTTGTAGCTGAAAAAATAGAATAAATGTAGAAATAACAAATCTCTAAGTAGTTTTTGACTCTAGGTAACTGGATTATGGTTATTTGGTATTGGTCATGTCAATTCAACGAAAGAGAAAAGAAAGACAAGCTAAGCGAGAAAAAAAGACTATCTTGAAAAGGAAATAAGAAGCAGAGATGGATATATTGAGAGGTTTAGGCGAAATAGTTAAGTATTTAAGGATGTCGTTTCGGAAGCAAAAAGAAAATTCTCAGATCAGCTAAAAAATCTTAATGAGCGCAACACCATTTTAGCTAATCAACTCCAACTTTTGAAATATAAGGAAGTTATTATGATTTTGTAATTCTGTTTTTATCTTCTATCTACAATTAGGCCTACAGAATTGCAATGTTTTTAGGATTGATCGTGACCCAATACTCACTGATAAAAGCAGGGTGGGAGGGAGGTTTAATTGCTATCAGGAATGATGTGAATGCAAGAAAATTAAGGGCCCCGCATCAATCTACGCGTCATGAGGAAGCTTGGGTGTTAGTAACTGTTAATAATAAGAATAGTTGCCGTGCTGCGGCTAGACGCAAATAATTTTATATAGTTACTATTTAATATTATCAGTTCCCGCTAGCAAACTGCGGGGATTGGAGGTCTAGTCGTGCCAAGTAATTACATATGAGTGCACTAACTTTTATGAGTTAACCAATGAGTTAGGGTAAATGCGTATAAGAGGGTGCAATGCAAATATTTATAATGCAATACCGTAATAATTCTTATCATGAAACATGGTGATTGATGAAACTAAGGACAAACGCAATCAAAGAACCAAGAATAAAATGTATAATGCCCCAGTAGCTTCAGAAATTGAAAGTACTAACTTTACAAAAACGTCTCTTCAACATTTGACAGACGAACGTGGCGTCACGGCGACTACAGCTAAGGGAAAAACAAACATGCTCGCCAAAATGTTTTCATTGCACTCTACCTTAAACGTCCCCCATGGCAAGGCTCTCCCCATCATATTCAACATCAACACTACCTTGACAGAAGTTAAGATTCACCACCGTGACATTCGTAAATTCCTCAATCTGGGTCGGATGGGATACATACATGGAGTAGGGCAATTGAGATCAACGGAGAATCTCGAGCGATTGCGTTGGATATTTCGAAGGCATTTGATAGAGTTTGACTTGACGAATTGATCAACAAACTGCATCCTTCGGAGTGTCAGCGACTCTCTGCAGCTGGCTTGCCAGTTTCCTTAAGAACCGATCTCTGCAGGTTGCAGTTGATGGACACATCTCAGACACATTCACCATTAATGCGGGAGTGCCTCAGAGCGCAATACTTTCACCAACTCTGTTTCTCATCTACATTAATGACCTGCTGCCCAAACCAATAATCCTGTTTACAGTTTTGCAGATGACAAATCTTTACCAGCGACTGAGACTTATCACCGCAGAGAGGAGCAGCAAGAGCAAAAATTAATCAAGATCTGGAAAATGTCCGAACCTGGGACAAGAGAAATTTAGTACAATTCAATGCCGCAAAAACCCAAGCAGCCACGTTTACCAAGAAACCCAATACGGCGGGCTCTGACATCATTATGACAGCATCGACTATTCCTTCATCCTCGTCAATCGGACTACTGGGTATCTCGGTCAACAGCAATATGCCCTAGCAGGACCACGTTGCTAACATCGCAAAATAAGCCTGGCAAAAGCTTTGGAGCTCTGTACGTCTTGGTGTCGACCCGGAATCTGGATAGTCTGGAACATCGCAGAGATATCCCTGTTTTACAGATATTTTCACGGTAGATATTCCCAGGATTTGGCTCGCATCATCCCGCCCCCAGCAACGACAGTCGCGCCAGAGGGCGCGCTATTGCCGTTTGTTGTACAACATTAAAACACCTAAAACGTCGCTTTATAAGGACTCCTTCGTCTGGCGCGCTCATCACTGTGGAACTCACTCCCAGGGCCTCTGTTTCCCCCTAATTATAACTTACAACTATTCAAGTGTCAATCAACATCTTCGCGCACACACTATTCGTCGAGTGCCATAGGATCTCCCTTTAGTGTGTGTGCCACTGCCATAAAAAAAAGCCTAAGCTATAACACTGGGAATAATGAGTTCTTGTATATCTGGCCTGGCACCAATTTTTTCAGAATTACATCTTGAGTGTTTGCAGTTTGCCGATGTAAATTTCGGTTGTGCCAGTTTTAGTGATTGAACAGGTATTTACAACCAGTCTTACATTTCCATAGCTGTCATATGTTATCAACATTAAAATGTTCTCGGAATATTGCCTATAAGAACAGTATAATTGAAAATAATCGCGAACGTAAGAATACACAAGAGTGCGCACTTCATTTTGCACATGAGTGCGTAGCGCATACTCTTGTGCAATGCGCACTCTTGTGCAAAACTTCTCAACCACCGTACTAATTCTAATCACTTCGTTCTTTTTTAGTTACCTATTTCGAACAACAGAATGAGTTAAACAGCAACTTTAGGTCTTTTTTACCCTCCTTTCTATCCCAGAGCAACGCAAAGTAGAGTCAAGCTGAAAGTTGTAGCCAACATAATGCAAAAACTGGTGTTGCACAGTCTCTAGACTTTTTTATGATCACAGCAGCCAGGTGACCAAACGGATGAAGCTTGTTCTAAATAAGGGCACAATTCTTGTATAAGGTTGCTTCACAGTTTTGATATATGTCATTAAAATCAGTACACACTCTCTTTAAAAATCCAAGCAATTTTGTTGACTTGACAGAAGCACCAGTAATGTGCTCTACGAAACTAAGGGTGTTGTCAAACAAATTCCCCAGGTCTCGTATAGTAGTAACCCTGGTAAGCTGAGTATTTTTTACTAAATAAGGAAACAATAAGTCATTTCTGATTATATTAAACAACATATAACTGTATTTATTGGCATTAGGCTCCATGCCATTTCCATCACACCTAGCCTGGTCGACCTGCAGG
Organism: Pissodes strobi; assembly: GCA_016904865.1. NCBI lineage: Eukaryota > Metazoa > Arthropoda > Insecta > Coleoptera > Curculionidae > Pissodes > Pissodes strobi. The sequence continues at coordinate 82,129 of MU186047.1, read as the reverse complement.
CTGAAACAATCATTTACAGACTTCACAGTCCTGTAAAATTTTAAATCATCTGCAAAAAGGCAGAACACCCCATATTAAAAACAATCTTGGATATAATTAATGAAAGCGTTAAATAGCAATGGTCCCAAATGGGTGCCCTGTCGTACTCCTGAAGTTATTATGGTGTTATAGAACTGAAAATTATTGGAATGCACACTCAGGAATATGTCACTGAAAAGGATTTTCTATCCAGTCATGCAAAGGTCCATTCACACCAACCATCCTGAGCTTAGAAATAAGAATTTTATGATTAACCTTGTCAAACGCCTGTAGATCGAGTGAACCTGACATCTACCCTCCAAGGCAGCAAACAAGTAATCAGTGTAAAGGAGGAGATTAAGCTCAGTTGATTTCTTTGGTAGAAACGAAACTATGGGCTCATAATGACTCCATTCAATGCTGATGAGAGATAGTCAGTCACCATACTTTGCAGCTTGGGAGTTGTGCTTCAAATTCTAATTGATCGGTAGTTCTTTATGTCGGACCTACAGCCAGACTTGAAGATCAGAGCCACATAGCTAGATTTTCAGCAGCAATCACGAAACATGCCAATTCCCAAAGATAATCCTGAAAAGAGAGCCCGAAATTATAAAGCTTAGGTTTTTAGAAAAATTGGGTGAACACCATTCGACCCTGGGCATTTATTTATGTCTAATGAATCTAGCTTTTTATATCACAGGGTAGGTTAAGAGAGCTTACAGATATCAAATCATCTGCAATTTTAGATTTTATTGAGCACTCGCTGGGAGCCAGGCAAGTGACCAAATCATTACATTTAATTAAAAACTACTATGAACTATTATTTCATTTCCAATTAAATGCGTGCTAATAAAATATCTAATTCTCCTAACAATATTGACTAGACTCTCAATAAATAGGTTTGCGTGCACGCAAAGTGTCCAAGCTGTTTCAAGAGATCTATCCACAGTCCGAATTATAGGACTAAACTCAGAAATGAAAACGTTTATTTATGTCCCATCGTCCATCGTCCTGTGATAGGGGAGAGATACTTTTAGATCGACGGGAAATGTTCTAAAATTTTAGCCAAATTTGTTTAGTTATTTTTTAATGGGGAAATAGAATTGAAACTAGCGAAATATAATTATGTCATGGCAACTCGCATCTTACCCATTTGATATGTTAGGTATGTCTTAAAACATATATACACCTAAATATGACAGTGTAATTTGTGAATGAATCCAATTTTTCTCTCGTATGAACACTCTTACTCACAATGTCTGATGAAATCTTACCATTAAATTTTGACATTAAATGCACTTATCCTGTAATTTCCTTACTTGAAACAACTGTAGGAAATTAAATAATCTGCTTTATGTAGTTATAGGTACTTACTTCGTAAGTTATAGTCGATTAAAACAATATTAACATAAATTTAGGAACGCTATCCAAAAGAACATATAACTTATTTTCTCATTTATTGCCAAGTTGTGGTATAAAACCTTCAGACCTGTGATTAATTGAATGCACAGAAACAAATGCGACATGAATCATAACCTAAGAAAAGTAATGACTGAAAACCTACCACAACAAAGCTTCAAGGCGCCTTTTTCACATCAACAAGGTCAATCAAATCCGAGAAGAGAAAAACACACTTTCAAAACACTATCCACAATCCGAATCACAAATCGAGACACCGAAAAGGAAAGCAAATGAAACAAGTATTTGCGGCCGACTATACACTAAAATGAATATTTGAATAGTTCGACAGATGAGTAAGCGCGTGCGACGGCCACGAGATAAGGGGGAACGCGGACGACGTCGAGCGTCGGGTCGAAAACCCGACGCCGGTGGACGCTCATCGACGACGGGAAACGCGAGAGTATGTCGTAGATAGAGTCGTAGCAAAGAAAATTAATGCTTGGCGGGTTTCGATCTGAAAATGCGGGGTTGTCGAAGTGTACGAGATATGCTGCACTTGCAGAATCGGAGGGCAGAATAAATGAGAAGTCGTCAGGGTAAAGCTAACGTGGGGCACGTGCCTGTGCCAGGGATATTACTGTAAATCTCTTAATTCAATTTCATGCATATTTGGAAGATTTTACTTCTAATTTGTGCCTTTGAAGCTATTCTAGGAAGAATGATGCTTCACTCTTTCCAGCAGCAAATTAGCTTAATCAGGTGTTAGTTATAAGTTTCTTATTTGGATTTACAATATTACTAGTTAGTTCCAAGAATTTTGAACCTGTTTGAAATTCAGCTGGGCGCTAAATGTTCTAAAATTTGAATAAACATATAAACCTCTAAAAATAAATTAGTTTGTAACAGATATGGAGCAAGTAAAATACAATTTGGAAAGTCTTGACCATGACAGCGTTAAAAAAACTCTACCAGACCAGGCTGGATCAAAAACTAATAAATATATCTCAGACGAATGATCCAGAGCCAGAGTCATCCTATAATTCAATAAAAGAATGCATATGTGCCGCTGCAGAGGAAGCTTTAGGAATAAAAGAAAGGCAAAGCGAACGGTTAAAACCGTATTGGTGGGACTCGGAAATCGATGAAGAAATAACAGAGAAAAAACATAAATATAAAACCTACCTAAACTCCAAAACAAATAGCGGCAAAGAATTTGCCTACAAAGAGACACAGACCAAGGTAAGAAGACTAATAAGCCAGAAGAAAAATTAGACATGGGAAAAGAAGTGCTCCAGAATAAACAAATTTTTGGGTGGCCAGAAAAGCACGGAAAGTTGGCGAATTATCAGTTCACTAAAACAAGATAAGAAGCGAGACCTTATTAGCCCAATTAGATCGCAGATATGGGAGGTTCACTTTAGAAGGCTCTTGACGGAAAATCGAGCAGAATTTCAGAACACCGAAGAATATCACAACTTTATAACAACAGAATCACCTATCAGAATTTCTGCACAGGAAATGAAAGAGGTTTGCAAAACATTAAAAATGGCAAAGCACCAGGACCTGGAAACATCCCTGCAGAATTAATAAAATATGGTACAGACACATTGTTTCTATATCTAAGAAAACTGTTTCAAAATTATCTAAATGGAACACCAGTCCCAATGGAATGGAAAATATCGTATATCTCTACTATTCACAAAAAGGCAAGCAAGAAAAGCTGCGATAATTATCAAGGCATATCAGTCACAAGTAGCAATAGTAGAATATACGGCAAAATTATACAAAAAAAAATTGAACGCGAATACAGGAATATGGAATCGGAAGAGCAAGCAAGATTCAGAGCAGGTCGCTCAACAGTGGACCATTTATTTTCTATAAGCCAAATAATAGAAAAAAAAGGCATATAACCAGGAAGTACATATGTTGTTTGTGGACCTACAAAAAGCATATGACAGCGTGCCTCTAAAAAATTGTGGAAAGCGCTTGAGGAAAGTAACATCAGTGTTGAACTTTTAAAAGCTGTAAAATCACTATATGAAAACTCCACAGCCAAAGTCAGAATAGGCAATAAACTTACAGATGGATTCAATGTAACTAAAGGTCCCAAACACTTGGTTGCTGTATATCACCCACGCTGTTTAAAATATACCTGGATAAAGCTTCAAACACCTGGCATGGGTATCTCACTCACTATGTTTGCTGATGATCAAATCATATTAGCACAGGAGTATGAGGATATGGAATATATGGCGAGAAAACTGATAGAGGAATACAAAAAATGGGGACACAAGGTAAACATAGAAAAGACGGAGTACATGTGCATAGGACAGACACAAGACCTTGTTCTGGAAGACGGTCAGCATATCAGATACTGCACGGACTATAAATATTTGGGGATGAAAATTACACCGGACGGAACAACAGGTCAAGCAATTAATGAACGGAACATACATTTAACGTGCCTTTTGTCAAGAAGTTTGTTGACGACCTCATACTCTCGATCCCTAATGGCGCAAAGAATTAAAACTCCAAGTTTTCAATGAATACAATCCAAATATTCAGTTCACCATTGAAGAGGAACAAGAAAGAAGTGTCCGTGTCCGCTTCTTAGACACAAAGATGAAGATACTCACATCCTATTGGATTGGTATATAAAACCTACAGAATCAGGTAGATATATAAACTACCATTCCCATCAATCAACTAAAATGAAAATTAACTTGGTTCTATCCCTCAAGTCCAGAGTCAAAAAAATTAGACATATTTCATTTAGGGAAAAGCTTAAAGCGTCTACACGGCATGCTTCTTGACAATGCATTTCCCAAACATCTCTTAGATAAGCTAATTTTTGGTACAAGGTCTACCGTAGCAGTTGAACAGTCTCAGAGGGACCCAAATCTTAACATAGAGGAAATGAGCAATATGAACTTTTATAGATTTTCGATACCTTCAATTCCATCAATCACCCCAAAATTAATAAAAGTTTTCAAAAAATGAGCCTGGAATTAAAATAGTTAATAAATTTTCTAAAGCAATAGGCAATTTATACACGAAATTGAAGGACAAAGAACCAACTTTAAAGCGCTCAGGGGCTGTATATAAAATACCCTGTTCTTCATGTGATAAAATATACATAGGGCAAACCTCATAGCAGTGACTGTAGGTTAGTTTTTGTTGGTTTGGGTTGGTTAGCTAAACAAACATGTGCCCTAGCTGAACATCACTGCATAACGGAACACATGTTCGACTTTCCAAACGTTGAGATTTTGGCCTCCGAGAGTAATACAATAAAAAGACTTTTTCTCGAAATAGTTGAAATTTATCATTCAACTAATAGTCTTAATAAGAAAAACGACATAGATGAAACAACTGCAATCTATTCTCAGCTGTTTTCTATATATAATAATTTACATAACAACCTCTCTCTCGACTCAATATAACTTATATGATCGTGCCAAAGATTTGGAGGGCCGCAACTGTGAGCTCTTAGATTTAATTCTCTCATAATGTCTAGGTGAATGATGATGTAACAATACAACATAGCTGGATTCGAAGCTCTCTGGGTATTTTTAAAATTAATTAAAAGACTATTAAAATATATTGAAAAATAAATCTTCATTTCCAGGTAGCAGCAGATTTTTAAATAGGCAAGCAATTATTTCGATTTTTTCCTTCATGTATAAAACAATTGAGAAGTGCATTTTTCGAAAAATTATAGCGGAAATTGCCCGACAGATTATCGGTAAAAACCCAGCAGCTTGTTATCTTGTATATGCATTTTTTTACATCTATGACTACGTTAATCAATAATATTTTTGGTATAATACTGCCAAATATTATTAAAAAAAATTGGTGTTTCCTTAAGACCGCACGACAGAAGTGAAAACTTCAACAAACGGGGTCATCGGTTGTCAGAATTTCGATCCGAGCCTTCGTTGCAGAGATACGGGCGAAAAACGGTTTTTCCCCTAAATCTCCCCCTTAAATTAGAGCCCCGTTCCCCCGTATGGTCTAAGGTAGCCCCCATGAGGCGCACTTACCACGACCTCGTACCACTTCCCGTGCTCCCGAAATTAATTATTTAAGTTTTTCCTTCTCTCCCCCTCCTCTGGCCAAACGTAGGAGGGTACGGGGTCCCGTTTTCGTTCAGGATCTTCTTTTTACCCCGGCTATATCCCCTGAAAATTTCGGCCCTCTACCTATACGGGAACATGACAGTATAAGGAGCGTTACGTTACATATCCGAGCATGACGCGTGATGCGTGACGGCTCGGTCTCCTTCACCCCCACAAAAAAAAGCTCCTATGGATAAAACATAATGGAAGTGGGCTACTACATAATATGTGTCATGAAGAATGATATCAAGGGATGAATTTGCTAAAATTAGCAAAGAAGTTTTCACTTCAAAAATGTCTCGTTTTGGAGTAACTTTTTCAGTTTAATAGAGACAAAAGTAGATAAAAGTTAACAAAAAAAATACAAAAAATAGTATGAAGTGCTTATGGCACCAGTTTATGTCCTTTATTAACGAACGAAAATACATTTTGAACTATACGCGGCAACAAAATGATCAAGATTACAGAGAAAATAACGTGAAGACAATGTGGGACGTGACGGCTAAACGGCTTATGGAGAAATATCATAAATATTATAACATTACCTTTAACCCGTTTACGAAAAATTAGTTTGAGTCAGCGCTTAATACAAAAGGAGCTGTGCGAAAGCAGTTACAACACAGCCCGGTGAAAATAATGTAAACCTTGTTTTTCAAATATGAAGAGTAAAAAAATGGTAAACTTATGCAAAGAAGGTAATCCTGATGGCCACCAGAGAAAAGTATTTTGTGTTTTGTCATTTCAATAAGCTTGAAGAGGTATGGTATGGTAGGCAGAGAGGTCGCTCAGCAAGATTTGCTCTTCAACACGTCGACCACAATTGATCTTTTCTCTATACCCTTCTATCTAACACGAGAATTCCTCTCTCCTTCAAGAATCTCAGAATATTTCGAGGGGTGAGCTTTTGTAGATCCCCCGGTGTCAAAAGGGCATTTTCGAGATGCGTCAATATTTGGCGAGTCATGTCCACTGTCCAGTGAGAAGGTCTACAACCATTTTATGTAGCTTGAGAAGCTTTTTTGTGCAGTTAGGCGAGTAAGAGATGAGTCTCTTCGCCAGACTCTGCCCAGGTGCATTGGCCCAATGTGTCTCTTTCCGACTTTTTTCCCCAAGTTCTGAGTTCATTCATTGCGTGTCCTCTAGTGATGCCACAGAATAATTCAGGCCGGCAAACTCCCTGTCCGTGCACCATTCTGTGCGGGCTGGTTAGCGGCTTCGTCGCCTTCCACACTCTCGTGCCCTGGTACCCACATTAAGGTGAGTCTGTTTCTGTTTGCCAGTTGAACTACAGCCATCCGACAATCCCACACTAGCCGGGAGTTGATCCTGCTAAATGCTAGCACTTTTAAGGCTGCTTGATCTTTACACTAGATCTTTGCACCTCTTAGGCCTTTTTTGGCACATTCAGAGATGGCTATATTGATAGCATTTAGTTCTGTTGGAAGATTGTTGGAGTGTTTCCTAAAGGTGCAGAGATTCGACACCTAGGTCCAAAAACTCCGGATCCCACCCCTTCTTTCTCTCTAAGCCATCTGTGTACCAGAAAAGTGATCTCCTCTCTAGTAATTTTAGTCTTTCTCCTGTAGTATTGGGGTCTTGAATTACTAGTTCAAAGGAGCGGTCAAAATGGAGTTTTGCTTCCATTGTATCAGTTGGTTTGGTGATCGCCTCTATCTGGATTTCCTCCAGAATTTTAAGGTGACCAGTTCTTCCTGACTTCAGTTTTGTGTCTGAGTGACTCTATACGCATTGGTCCAGGCCTCTTTTTCTATGCATATGTGCAGCGGAGGGAGGTAAAGTAGGGTTTCCAAAGCTGCTGTGGGGCACGTTTTCATAGCCCCTGTTAAACCCAGACAGGCTAGCCTTTGTACTCTTGTTAGCTTTCGCTGTGTTGTTATTTCCTTTGTTTTTACCCACCACACCGGGCAGGCGTAGGTTATAATAGGCTTAACAACAGTGTTATAAGACCACCACATGATGGACGATTTTAGCCCCCATGTTTTACCAAAGAGTCGTCAACAGCCTCAAAGCGCTGCCGTTGCTTTTTTGAGAGTTCTTTCCAGGTGTGGGTTCTAGGTTAGTTTCTGGTCAAGAACGATGACAAGATACTTAACCTCTTTTGAGAGAACGTTGTCATGCTTGCCTCTTATTATTATAACATAACAAGGTCATCTGCGTAACCTTGGACTTCAAAGCCTGCTTCAGTCAGTCTTACCAGTAGATCGTCAACCACCAGAGACCAAATCATGAGCGATAGGGCCCCTCCTTGAGGACATCCCTTTATTACTTTCACTGTGACGGCTGATTCTCCAATGGTCGCGGTGACTTCACGGCTGGTAAGCATGGATTTTATCCATTTTGTAGTGGTTGCATTAGAAAAGAATTTGCTCCTGACGTGCCTATCGATAATCTTTTTCATCGTTTTAAGAAGGAAAGAGGTTAAGCTAATGGGGCGGCAAGACTTTGGTTCCTTTTGTGATCCCCGTCTTTGCTATGAACGCCACCTTAACTTTCCTCCAGTTTTTAGGAATGTAGCCCAATGCAAAGCTGGATATGAATATTGATTGAATGTGTGATAGTAGTATGTATCGTTCATCTAGTTGTGTTTTTTGTAAAAATTTTGTTGGCTAGATCTTTTACCCTTTTTGTATGCCGCTGAGCGGTTTCAATGGGCTCGTCTTCTTGTGCCAGCTCTTATTTGGAGTTTATGCTTGACCCGGAAAAGTGTGTTTCTACAAGAATCCTTAGACTTTCTTCAGGTGTCTCAGCATAGGTGTCTTGATTTAGTGCGTGAGGAGGGGTTAAGCGACTCCAGTGTAATCCAGACCCAATCAACTAAGTCAGGTGATCTGACTGGCCATCTAAAGATTCTGGATACAATCAGAGTCGAATCGCTGGCCAAACCAACAGACCATATGCCAAAGACAAAGGATTTCCAAGCTCCTTTAAGTTGATCATAAAAGATCGCCCAACAATGAGAGTACTACAGCCCGAACGAGGTACATTGGTCTGGTACACAGATGGATCTATAATGGAATAAGGGGTCGGTGCCGGGGTTTATGGTCCTAGATGTAGGATGCCAAAATCTCTAGACGGTCATAAAATTTCATTCTTGAGTTGCTAAGCTGTTGAGGGGAAATTTGTGCACAAACCAAAGAAATGATATTTTTTAATTGTTCCAAGTCTTGGTAGCGGGTTTCTTTGTAAATACGACTTGTCAGGTGTCCCCGCAAGAAGAAGTCGTACATAGAAGGATCGGGCGATCTGGCTGGCCAACCAATGGTGTGATTTGGTCCGATTACAGTACCAACTGGTTAAACATAACAGAGTCACTCTGTTGTGGGCCAGGGCACGAAGGAGTGGAAGGCAATGAAATTGCCGACCAATTGGCCAGAGGAGGAGCACAGAGTCCATTCTACGGACCTGAACCATTCTGTGGCACCACCAGAGGACACCTCGGAGAGGACCTCAATAAGTGGGAAAAAAGGCAGAAAGAGGCCTACTGGAGAAACACTCCAGGACAACGACAAGCGAAAAGATTCATATCGCACTCGCCTGAATACAGTAAGAAGCTACTAGAGCTCCATAAAAACGATCTAAGACTGGTCACGAGCTACCTAACAGAACAGGTCATGGACCATGGAGATACCATCTCCACAACATGGAAAAGACTGAGAATCCACGTTGTAGATATTGCAACTCAGCAAACGAAACTGCGGAACACATTCTTTGCGAATGTAGAGAACTAACCCGCCGAAGGCTAAAATATCTGGAAGGAGTAGTATGTAATCCCAAGGATATTACACAACTAGCCCCTAGAAATATCCTGAACTTCGCGAAAAGTGCAGGCATTTCTGGGCAAATCTAAAGCAGGGTAGTCACAAAAGACATTTTAGGTCTAAGTGAAGAAGGGCTGAAAAGCCGAGCGACCCCTTTAATTACATACAATACAATACAATAGGTGTCTTGGGCCTTGTTCTCTAGTAGGCCGATTTCGTTTGAGTGCTCCTTGGATAGCACTTTTTGTAGATGAATGGACGGTGTTAATTCATCTATTGCTTCAAGAAAGGACTTAAATGTTCTTCTTTTGGATCTCCGAAGCTCTTTGTTATACTCGGATATGGTTTTATGCTGGTTATCCCAATTTCCTAGTCTTTTGGCTTCATTGAAGGCTTTTCTCGACTCAGTCTTTAGCCTGTTTGGTGTCCTGTTCCACCATGGCACATCTCTTTGGGTTGCCACCGGTTTCACAGGACAGCTTTTTTCGTAAGAGGTTATTATAGCACTTTCTAGGTGTATCGAGGCTACATCAAGTTCCTCAGTAGTTAAAGCGGATAGCGGTTCGCCCTTAAGCTCCGCCTTTAGATGCTCTTTGTAGGCAATCCAATCGGTAAGTTTGGGCACTCGGTTGCTAACTATTTTAGTATTTTCAACGGATATGTCAAAGCGAATGTGCATGTGATCGGACATTGAGTGAGTGTCCGAGATATGCCAGTTGGTTATGTAGTTTGTTACAAATGGGGTAGATAGCGTTATATTAAAAACTTCTTTTTTTACCGCATTTATAAAGGTGGGTTTATTACCTTTATTAATAATGTCTAAATTTTTAGAACACAAATATTCTAAAAGATGCTCACCTTTCTTATCGATGTTTGTACTCAATTGAGCAGTGCATTTTTCGAAAAATTATAGCGGAAATTGCCCGGCAGGTCATCGATAAAAACCCAGCAACTATAATTATATTTTGTATATGCATTTTTTACATCTATGACTACGATAACCGACAATATTTTTTGTTTACTACTGCCAAATATTATTAAAAAATTTCTCGTTTTGGAGAAACTTATTGAGTCTAATAGAGACAAAAGTAGATGAAATTTAAGAAAAAAATACAAAAAATAGTATGCAGTGTATATGGCACCAGTTTATGTCCATTATCAACGAACGAACATACATACATTTTGAACTATACCACAAGCATTTCCGAGTTAGCGAATTTTTCCTTGAACTGGGCGTTCAATATGCGGCAACAAAATGGTCAAGATTACAAAGAAAATAGCGTGAAGACAATGTGGGACGTGACGGCTAACCTCATTTACCAATTAATGCAACGACAAAATCAAGGGGTATTTTGGCCTGATGGTCCAAAATAACAACGAAAATTTGAAATATTGAAAGCCTGTCGTTTTTTACCTCCTACACGCTTGAGCGTGGAGAGAAGATCCATCAATTCCCCCAAAAAAGCATATAGCACATCTGACAATAGGGTGCTCCAAATGGATTCGAGCGACTCGGGAGAGCGGAAGTAAGGTAGCGAGAAGTAAGGTAGCGAGAGTAACAACCTCACAAATCAACCAGTAAAAGGGAAACATCGCACTACCGGATTTTGTAACATTTGCAACGCTACAAGATACAAAGAAGTGTTCCTCTCATTTTTATTATTATGATTAGTGTAAAAATATTAACAAAAGTGTAAAATCAATAGTTTCCTTTACTAACTGTATTTCAAGCTTAGATTGTAGACATACAGTACACAAGTGATTTTTATACGTGTGTGTTTCTTCAGTTCCACCTAATTGGTTCTTAAAAAATATGTATTATTTACACGACAACAATGCTTAGCAAGGTGCAGGAGTAACAAATTGCCTATAGATGGAACTTTTCCTAATTCTAAATACTTTAGCTTTCTAAATTTTAAGCGATGCAATATACAGACTGGTTATGAGAGGGATTCTTGTCTAATGATTTCGGCTACAACTGCATAATTAAAATCTGGCAACGTCCTAGATGCTCTAAAAAGGAATATTGCCTAAGGACCTGTTTGAATGTCCATGAACGATAATAGGGCTTTCATACATTAATCGAGACAATGTGGCACTCAGAACTATTACGTCGGAAAGACATCTATCGAAACATGAGAGGGAAATTACATAGTACAACTGTCAACCTATATTTGCATAGGTTTGTTATCTCTGTTGGTTAACTAAGTTGATGCGATAAACGGCACGCTTTCATTTGAAATTTATTTTAAAAATATTTGGCTTCGTTATTATTTGTTAAAATAGACGTGAAGTGAAAATTGTCCGTCGAGGCGGAGACGAGCGGAACATAATTGAATATAAAATATCTAAATTTCACACCTGTTAGACCTATAAAGTTCATCAACCTTAAGGAGCCATGTTACACAATGTGTCAAAGATTCGTAATGTTTTTATTTTTCGACTGATTCCGTGTGATTTTCTAGAGAAGTAAGATGGAAATTATTCCAGAGTAATGCACATCGTTCAGAGATTTTAACGAGGCGGTATTTATATACGTTTTAGGAGGAAAAACAACGATGTTCCCAGCATCCAGTTTCAAAAAATCTTGTGGTAAAGTCCGACCTTCACATGTTACTCAAAACCATTTTACATTTAAACTTAGTTTTTCCCTATGCATTGATTTTGGGTTTACTTTGTTATCTCTATTTGTTCAAAAGTTATGAGTTATTGAATGCAAGGTTGCGTTTTTCTTTTATCTTCTTTAATTTCGACAATAATTATGCAACGATCAAGTCCATGGAAACAGTTTCAAAGCATTACTTACGGATGAAGGATGATTCACTTCATTTATCGCCAATTTTTTCTTGGCAAATTGTCATTTTCAGAAAAGTATTAATCACTCTTAATATGATTTTGATCAATGAAAACTGGGCTAAAGCCTCGGATTTTCTAAAGAACGAATATAATTACGTCACTTAGAAAATTGAGCAGAAATTTAGGGAAATTGGTAGCAATAAGCAGTAGTAATCAAAGATGTCAAAAAAACCTGATTGGCGAACGGATAAAAGGTTTGCAAAATGTATATTGAGCTGCCGCCTCAATCATGGAAGAGCATCACTAATATCATGGGCGGCATAACAAACGAATCACGTACTGAGCTAGTTTTTGTTGAGAATAAAGCACACATCTTCATGCTGTCATGAAGATACATACCTACAAATATTTTATCTGGCCACATTATCTATTTTCTCTTGCAAAGCAATGGAAGAATTACAAGAGCACATTTCATCAGGTATGTTACAGAATATCTATTGAAATTTGCCCCTAAAAGCTGAATTGGCCAGCATGCTCCCCGGATGGAAATCCTATTCAGCTAAAGTTTATGTGGGCGGGGTTGTTTTTATGTATTCGTTTTGATATTTATAAGGTAAGTCTTCCTGGTTTAAGTTTATCACAGATTTCTAAGGCACTTGCACTACTTTTTAAAAATCCCCAAATACTATCCCTTTACTGGAAAATCTGACACTTCACTAGAAAATTCGACTCTCTCTACTTTTTAGTATCCCCCAAATGTCGTATACCATCCAGGTTAGGTAAGGACCTGATCGCCCTGAGCATGTGCACAGGTGTTCACAGATATGGGGGTTGTGGGATAGAACAACTAGAAGTGGACGTACCTATGTACTGCCCCCAGCTAGATTGAGCGGAGTTGAGAGACCCGAAAGCCTGATGAATTTGGCGTTTGTTTGCGTATTTATATATTACAAAATGCTGATGGCTGCATCATTAAGGATTAAAATAGTTTTCGTCCACCGCTCAAGTTGTTTATAATTAACAGTGAATGTTTATTTAACATTTGTCAAGTTCAAGTTCAAACTTAGGACAGGGTGATATTTAATTAGTGGGTATATAAAATGGCTTAGGTCCTACATTAATAACAGAAGACAATTGACAACGGTATCAAAAGATGGAAAGGCTAGCCATTCTTAAATTATACATAGTGATGTAGGAATCGAACAAGGTAGTATATTGGGCCCAGAGCTATTCATTATATTCGTAAATGATTTGTGCCTCTTAATAAATTCATCCGGTCAAAATATGGTAAAATATGTTGACGATACAAACCTAATTATTGACAGTAAAACTTTATAGGAATTGACAACAATGGCTGAAGAAGTCTTTAACATGGTTACCTCTGGTTTTGTGCAAATAGATTGATTTTGAACAAAGTTAAAACAAAAATGTTCTAATGTTCAGAGCAAAACAATGTAATATACTGAAGTCCTTGCAAATGGAATTGAACAATGAATGTCTAGATATAAATGAAAACTCAAAATTCTTTGCTATTTATGTAAACGAACACATTGATTATGATATTAAAATAGGTATGAACGAAAGTTCCTTAAGGATTTTGTACTTGGCAAACTTCGAATCTGTTCTTAAACATGGTAACATTTTCCGGGGAAGGGATAGTATGTTACACAATGCTTTTGTAGTGCAAAAAATACTTACAAGGATAATTTAAAAAATATATTCAGAGTTGTAGATCTGTCTTTAAAAATATGGGTATCATGACCATATATGGAGTATAGATTTACGGATGTATTATGTTTTTCTTCCGAACCAAATACTTTTTTGAAGAAAAACACATCATTATAGTACAAAAACATTAAGCTTTAAATACTTAGCACATAGACTTGCACTTACAGGAATGATCCCCATTACATGTGTGTAAGATTGTTCAACTATCTCCTTACACAGATAAAGAATATTGAGTCCATCAAGAAGTGTAAATTAGACATTAAGGAGCTATTATTAGTGAATTTGGAGCATACTGTTTGAGGGTCTTATGTCCAGATTTAAAATAGGAATAAAGAGCATATTTGACGTCGTTTCATCTCATATACGTGTAATGTGACTTAAAATAACGAATTTATTTATTTATCGGTATTGTCATTATACATCATTTTAATTAATGAATTTTTAGTTACCCGACTGTAAGTCGTTTGCCTCGTATATTGCACTTATTTTATCGTTATAAAACAATTTTATTAATTAATTTATAGGTAAACCACTGTAGGTTGTTTGTTGTTTATCGTTTATATTCTCGTTATTTTTTCATTTCATTTATTGATCTGGTTATTTTGCTTATCGAATCTACCTTTAAAAAGCCGTAGTTTATCTAATTACATGCATCATATATATACATTTCTGCTTCTTTTCATAGTTGCTGTGGAGATACTTAATTTTATCTCGTTTATATCTGATATTATTTCAAGTAGAGAATTCATTCTGCTAAAGTCAGGATAGTTGATTTATTTATTTTACTGTAGTTGGCTGTAAAGCTCATGGCAGTAATTTGTTTCCCATAACTGAAATTTGTAAATTAAATTTGTCGCCTTGATATCGGAATCCACTTGAGCTCAATTCGTTTACGTATTTAACGGTTATATATGTACAGGGTGATCCCCTATAATGTCGCCCCCTTTTAATTTTTTTATTTTAAGTGTCCCAAAAAAATTAAAGGTATGTAGGTACTGAAAATACTTTTTTTCTGCGTATAAAACATATTGAAAAAATGATCAGTATATAGGGAAAAACAAGAAGTTAATTTTTTTTAAATTGATCACTCTATATATGAATGTGTTTTACGATTCTTTGTAAAACTAAATAAATAATACATGGTACGTATACCTAAATTCATCCGTTTCTGAAATATACGCATTTGAAAGGTTCTCATCAAATATTTTATTGAACAACTGTTAAAAATGAAGGAGCCTCAGGATACCACACTGTTTATTGAAAACAAATAACTGTAGTGACATTATGTCAATATTGTTGTAGTTGTCTTGGTGAGTGAGTAAAAATGTCGTACTCAGACAGAAAAAGACAAATTATTTTAACTTACTATATTAAAAATAATTTAAATCGTCGCACTCCCATTAGAAATATGACAGAAGATAATCCCGGTATGTACCGTAAACCGGGGGAACTTCGACATCCGGGTAAACTTCGACACCTACTATAATTTTGTCTTTTTCTGTTTTTTTTTGACTTTATAATATTTTTTCAGTTGATTACCAGGTATCTCTTTCTTTTCAGATTGATTTTGGTGAATAAACAGAATAAGTAGTAAGATGCCGCGCACATATGTAGTGAAGGTGGGGGAAGGAGTTACCAAAATTATCCTCCAGAAATCATGGCCAAAGCGGTGGAAGCTGTGAAGCAAGGGATGTCCAAGTTCGCACGGAGCACAAAGTTCAACGACCCGAGGACAACTTTGTTGGAAAAAATACACTAGAAACATCCTCTACAACCAGGTCGCCCTACTGTGCTAACCCAAGAGGAAGAAGCATTGATAGCAAATTCTCTCCGGACAGTGAGCGACTGGAGTTTCCCAATGACGCAAGCAGATGTTCGTCAGGTTATTTCAAAATTTGTAACTAAACAGGGCAGAGATATTCCAGGATGGAAGAATAATCAACCTGGAGAAGACTTTCTACATTGCTTTGCAGCAAGGAACAACTTAAGCACTCGCTTAGCAACCAATATTAAACGCCAGCGAGCTGCGGTTGGTGCACCACAAGTAACCGAATTTTTTAATAACATTAAAGATCAGTTACAAAATGCTCTACCGCAACATGTCTACAACTATGATGAGACAAATATTACATATCACAGACGATCCCGGCGTCAAGAAAGTTTTGGTTCCTAGGGGAACTAAACGAGTAGAAAGGGTTCAGGAACACTCGAGAACTTCGGTAAGTGTGATGATTTGCGATACAGCAAAAGGTGACTTGCTACCCCGATGGTTGTCTATAGAGCCCAACATCTTTACGAAAATTGGACGATTGGGGGGCCTAAAGAGACAGTGTATGACTCAACATTAAGTGGGTGGTTGATACGGTGACCTTTGAAAAATGTTTTTTTGAAATATTGCTTCCTCACGCCAAACAAAATGGCTCCCCAGAGGAATTAAAAAATTGTAATAGGCGATAACCTCGCGTCGCAGAAGCTGCCTTAGACAATAACATCTACATGACTTCCCTCCCGACAAACTCTACACATTTAATGCAACCACTGGACGTCAGTTTTGTGCTCCGATGAAGTGAAAGTGGAGGAAGGTTTTGTATAGCTGGAGAAAGGAATCGCGTCGAAATGGTTCCATCCCGAAGGAGCAATTCCCATCGTTATTAAACCGTTTATGGGTATACATAAAAGAAAATGCAGGAAAAAACCTGCAGTCCGGATTTCTATCAACAGACATACGCCCTTTTAGCCCAGAAACCGTTTTAGCAAAACTTCCATCGACACAGTCAAATTCGGAAGGGTCTTTGGATGAAAGTTTACTTGAGTTTCTAAAGGAATCTCGTGGTTACAAAGATGATACAGCAGTTCGTAAAACATCAGGTTCTTCGGTGTCTGAAGAATTCAGGAACTTAGTAGCTGCTTTATTATGTAAAGCATCAAGCTCTTAGACATCTGTAGAAATGTGCCTTAAAACCAAAGGTTTTTATTTTAAAACAATCGTTTTATAACATAAATGGCCTTTTATTGTACTCTTAGTTGATACTTCTGACCCTTAAAATATGGCAAAACTATGTAAAATTAACCAGATTTTTTTTTTTTTGGTGTCGAACTTACCCAGGAGCTTTCCTAGTTCGTCAACCCACTAAAATGCATAGGGTGTCGAAGTTACCATATATACGAGGTAACTTCGACGCCAAAAAGAGACAAAAAAAGGAAAACTGATTTTCTCATGGTTGAAAGCCAGGACATCAAGTGTTACAATGGCATAAGAATCTACGGTTTCTAGTTGACACATTTTGGTAGGCGAGGCTAAATATGTCAAAAACATGTCAAAGTTCCCCCGGTTTACGGTACGTCCCAAGTCGAAAAACGTTCTCTTCTATATATAGGACGTTTCAAGAAACGCCAAATTTACAAAGGAGAAGAAGAACTGTGCACGTTGATGAAAATGCAGAATTGAATATTTTGCTTGCCATAGAAGAGAATCCAAACAATTCCATAAGAAGCCTTTCAAAGACATTACGACAGACAGAAGAAAATATACAGCAAACTTCATACGGGAAAGTCCAAAGGACGCTTAAAAATGGGATGTAAAGCCATATAAGATTAAACCCACTACAAAGCTTATCCAAATATAAAATGATGATCCGGTTACATTTTGCCAACTGATTCCCAGATAGAATAAATATAAACAAGAATTTTTTGGAAACAGTTTAATGGGCTGACCTTTCCTACGAGTGGCCTGTTTAATCGAAGAAATACCAGACAATGGGCAAGAGAGAATCCATTTTCTTATAAGGAATTTAAGTTCCAAGGGCGAATATCCGTGAATGTGTGGTGTGGTATCCTGGGCGACGGAGTTATTGGTCCGTATTTTTTTGATACTGTTTTAATTTGAGCCCGCTATTTGGATTTCTTGAAAAACGAGTTAGAAGAATATTCGGACGATTTGCCTTTTAACATGTCACAAAATATAATTTTTTAATAAGATGGGGCACCTCCTTATAATATTCCTGATGTGTTTAATTACATAAAAGAAAGGTTTTCTGAATGGATCGGAAGAAATGCGCAAATTAAATGGCCTGCAAACAGCCCCGATTTGACACCTATGGATGCGTTTCTTTGGGGTTATATGAAAACGGTATATACAGGCACCAAGTTGTAAGCCTCAATCCACTTAAAGACTGGATAGGGAATGAAATAAATAATTTAAATGAAAATAACCCAGCGTTCTTTACAGGTTCATTAGAAAAATTCGAAGAACCCTTATACGATGTGTGGAAGGAAATGACGGGCCTCTAGAGCATCGTTATATTTAATTACTGACTGAAATTGTTTTAGTTATATATTTATTGATAGATTTCTTGATTTGATATTTGTTTAATAAAAAATTGGATTATTATGATATTTTTCAAATGCGTATATTTCAGACACGGTTAAATTTAGGAATATTGCATGTTATATGAATTATGCTTAGAATTTTGCGCCGAATCTAAAAATAAATTCATATATAGGGTGTTCCATTGAAAAAGAAATAACGTTTCAAATGCGTATCTTTCAGAAACGGTTAAATTTAGGTATATGGCATGTTATATGAATTATGCTTTGAATTTTACGGGGAATCAAAAAATAAATTCATATGTAGGGTGTTCCATTGAAAATAAAATCAACTTTTTGTTTTTCCCTGTATACTGATAATTTTTCCAATATTTTAGGCGCAGAAAAAAGTATTTTTCCGTATCTACATAAACATTTCAATTTTTTCGGGACACTTAAAATAAAAAGTTAAAGAGGGGCGACATTATAGAGGATAACCCTGTACCTATTTACTTAACAGGTTATTAATTGTCCTGAAAGGATTTGTGTAAGTTTTCATATTTAAATAAATATATTATTTGGAACCTTGGTGTTTATTTAGGTGAACTGTATTCAAAATAATATCTAATTCGTATATCTCCAGTTTTTTCAAAGTTCTTATACAGGGTGTTTTTCTAAATTTTGTTAGCCTATTTTCAAGAATCAATAATCATTGATACATTTCTAGTAAAAAAAATAGTGGCGAACTCACCTAACTGCCAAGATATAGACCCACGCCATTTAAAAATATTGATTCCGCTGAGTAAACCTGGCATATGGACCGCCTATTAAGCAATTAACAGAGAATGATAGAGAATTAGCACCTGACGCTTAAGGCAGGTTACAACATGAGTACTTCAGTCAATGCGTTCTGCCAGTTTTAACATATGGAGCACAAACATAGACTAACTCAATGTTACACAAAGAGCAATGAAGCAGCAGATCTCCATGAAACCGAAGAAGAAACATTTTGATTCTAAAGGTCACAAAAGTGAAGAAAACAGCAAAGGTCCTGGCCGAGCTGAAACTGCATTATGCAGGATTGAAAATGCCCGAATACTATTTCGAAATGGAGATCATATTCATAGCACGTTCATCCATCCGATCTACATAAAACATGAAAAACTCGGCATGATTAATGTCGTTTATAAAAGCCCAACGCAAATGATGTGAGAGATCTATTTTTAGAAATCGCTTTTAGAAAGGTAATTAGCGATTGTATCTCAAACTCAAGCTCAGCTCAAAAGAATTTATTTATCTATTACACGAATTAGTTATACATTATAGTAATAATACAACCATGACGAGAATGATGGCCTCTTGATTATAATAACCGTTTTCACTATGCCCTATATGAGAAAAGGCATGTGCGAGACAATCCGTATGAACTATTACGTGTAAATGTGCGTTAAAGGGTCAAAAAGGGCACTATTAAAACGGATTTAAAGCTTATCAAAGAATGGTTTAACTCGAGCCGTATCTGCCTAAACCTAAGTAAAACTCACATATTTGGGTTTATGTGTGATATAGCGGAGTTGCTGATAGATGGGGACCTGCTACCCAGCACACTTATCACTAAATTCTTGGGAATACAAATAGATAGCGAGCTACGTTTTGAAGAGCTAATAGTGACTCTCAGTAGAAAGCTGTCGTCGCGTCGGGTTGTTTTGCTGTGCGGGTGGTTAGGGAAAAGCTGGGCAACCAGCTGGCGCGGTCTATTTATTTCTCCCTGTTTGATTTGCACCTTCGGTATGGTATACCATTCTCGCGTAACGCTGGCCTAGGTCTCTTAAGCATCATCTTTATCATCCAAAAAAAGACAGTACGGTCTCTAGTAAATATAAATCGAAGGGAAACCTGTAGACCGGCAGATTTAAGAACTATTAACTCGTTAAAGTCTTTTCGGCGCATTCCTAAATAACTGCTTTGGAGAAAAGCGTATTACAACTTGGAGAAATTCTATTGAGATGCGTTTTGAGATAATTGCCTTGGAATAGTTTGCAATTACTTTTGCTGTGTAACTTTTGTTTTGTTTCTTCTCTCATTTGTGTATGTTTATGCAATTTGCACCTATTTATTGACTTGAGTCTTACTTCTTAGTTATTAGATACAGTCTTTAGAAAAAAATTATATTTATTGTTTCCTGTAGGGTTTTAGATAAGATTTTAAGATTTTTAGCCTAATTTTAAGTCAATGTTGTGTGGTGCATATGCTATGTGGTACAATAGTGTATTTTTAATTTGAATCTGGATAAATTTTAACGATTAATATTAATTTGTATTTTTCCCTAGAAATTGTTATTTACTATCATTCTGGACCTGTTCACCTGCTTATTATAATTATTATATAAACTGTATACACGTATGTCTAATATGCTTTGTCAATGAAAATTGTAAGATTTTTTTTAACTTATAAAGTATTTGAAACAAACAATACACTACCACCATCATTAGGTAATTAATTCCTAATTTTTAATACAGTGCTTCAAAAGCAAATGGTTTTAAATGGCATACAATTATTTCAAAGATTGGAGGATAATATCCTGCCATACACACAAACTATCCCAAACCAGTTATTTTACTTAAGCATACATATAATTCAATAAATGTAAAATTTATATTAATTTAATATATTTTTATTTAATATTAACAATATTTGTATAAAAGATATTCTCTTAATGATAACAAAATAAATTTTTTCTTTTAAAAATTATAGCTATTGACCAAACAAGATAACAAATAATTAAATGCAATTTAGCTTGTTTTGCCGCAAATATATCCTGTCAGTGAAAACCAATAGAGGGTACTATAAACTGTTTAGTGCCAAACACAGCTTTTAAATGAAAACTAATGATGATTGAATGTAACTAGTGATAAAATCAATGAATTCGTATTTTGGATTCAATTAACAATCGCCATTGCCAATATAAAAAGAAGTTAAGCATTTAATTGCATATATCTATTCAACTAGCACTTAATATATTTATAATAGTTGCAAGAATAATTTTACAGCAAATATTATAAGTGTTCATGCTGTAACATTCTTGCAACTCTTATGCACTGCCTATTAGTGCGAATCGTCCTATAAACCCTAAATTATAAATATACTAGAGTAGCTACAACACTTTTGTACATCTAATATAATAGAGCTGTTATAAATAAATAACTCCCTAACAAGATGTGTATATATCAATTACATCATCTTAGCTGCCATGATTTTTTTTTAAATAATATTGTTGTATAAAGATAGCATTATGAAGGAGGTAGGGGATGTGTATAAATAACTAATTATAACACCCGTACGAAAATCTTCACTTTGGATATTTTTGTCAATCAATATTAGGTTAGAAAATTTACTATCGCGTTCAGAAATTAATAGTCTGTTATGTTTTTATATGATCAGAAATTAACAAATTATGATTTAGCAGTATATTATATTACATTCGTCTCAATACGAAGAAAAAAGCTTAACCAGTCTCGTCATATTGTCAGAGTCAGAACTAAAGTCAGAGATATTGTCTTCGTCAGTCGTAATTACAAGTGGCGGAATGTCAGAAACATCATACACTTGTATTGCCTCCCAAGCCTCTTGAATTATCTTCTCTGTATGAATAACATATTTTTGCCAATGATCTATAGATATTTCGTTTATTACCCTTTCCCATGTAGACAGAACTTCTGAAGGTGACCCCTTAAGATTGGGAATATATTGACCGTATTTTCGTTTACATTCCGATCATGCCATTTCAATTGCATTAAACTGGCAATGGTATGGTGGCAGTCACAAAACTTTGTGACCTAAAGGTTTAACATATTCATCAAGGAAGTAGTTTTTTCACTAGGGCAGTTTCTGCGTGCAATACTCCATATTTGATCTTTCATGGCCTTTTCTGGAAAGTTAATATTCGTTTTCTTCAACCATTCGATCAGTTTCTGCTTTGTCCAAGATGGTCTCGGGATTTCTTCTAATAAATTGGAATGATGACTTGCATTGTTCATGATTATGAATGACTTTGGGGGAAGATTCGGAACCAGCTGAGTTTTAAATCAAAAATTATTTGCATTGTTTGGGAGGTACGGCGCTTTATAAAGGTAATTCGAAACTCACTGGCTTTTATTGTTTACAAGCAAATTCAAAAAAGAAGCTTTCAAGATTCATCAGAAATTTTAGGAAAAACTAGGAAGCTTCAAATCGGAAAAGGACAAATTCTTCTCTGCTAATAATACAAAATGGCTGAATATAAATGTTCAATTTTTAAAGAAGGAAACAAATGTGGGTCGTAAAGTATTAAGCTTGGACAATTGCGCTGATAGAACCAGAAGGTTAAGAATGAAAAATGCGAAATTCAACAACTCCGCAAAAACTTGCGTATGTGTTTCAGATGCAATTTCGTGCCCAGGGTCAGATACATGCATCTCAAATGATCAAAAAAATACATAAAAACCCAAATAAAGCGAAAGAATATTTCCAAGCAAGAAACGAAACAAAATACAATAAATGAAATGGAGATGAAACACTTTCGTTTTTATCGATGCACAGCTCACGAAATTCCAATATAAGTTTATTAGAAGCCATGCAAAATCTAAAAATTGTCTTAACTTCAGATTCCAGCATATTTTTTATACCTTTTAATACTCATAAGGCTTGTAAGTAATGAAGATAATACTTTAGTCTAGCAGAATTCAAGACCATCCTCCACCCGCTTATGTTGTCTCATTAAAGTACATTTCTCGAAAGAAACAACTATACTTACTTTGCAGGAAAAACAGATTTTAGATCTCCAAATTGAAAATCTTGTGGCTCTTGTAGGTTTTTCCCCCTACATAACAATAGAAATTAATTTTTAAAAGTGGGAAATTCTCTAGCAGGAAATAATTCCAGCCTCGCAGAAGCTTGGTGCGCAACAAAAAATTGTATATACCGCCGCAGCTGCCCTTGCTCTATGAAGCGCAACTGAGACAGTGCTTAGAATATGGCTCACACATCTGGGGTGCTGCACCTAAGCACACCCTAAAGCTGCTGGATTCCATTCAGAAGAAAGCTGTGCGTCTTGCCGGCGGCGGTGACCCGGAGTTGACCCGGGATCTGGCTAGTCTGGAACACCGCAGACCTGTGGCCGAGATATCTCTGTTTTACAGATATTTTCACGGCGGATGTTCCAAATATCGTAAAATAAAGTTAGTCTGTATTGCAGCCTATAATGTTTACCTAATCCTACTAATTGGTTTTCTATTTACTTTTTTTTGCTTTGGATTTTTTCCTACCAATGGGGTCGTCTGCAAGCTGGGCACTGCATCCTTAGCAGATTATTGCACTCAAATCCATTATTCTTTCTTCTTACACCAAACTGTATACGTCCTTAAAAAAGTGGGAGTTTAGCTTAGTACCAGCGTTGCTGTCCTGAAGGTTTGTTATGGTGTGCGGGTTGAGCCGCGCAGTCTATAAAGCAAGTCAAGTCCACGCAGTTCCAACAGTCTAGTGTTTTCTAAAGATACCTGTGATTGTTCTTACTTGACCCTTAATACTACCAAGCAGTTGCTATATTAGTTCAAGCTAGGTTCCTTACTGTGTCCTAGTCCTATTGCTGCAGACAATTTTGTGCTCTTTTTTAACTCATGCATTTCGGTAACCCTACGGCTGGCTAGTTCGATGTATGCTCTTGCCGATGCCTATCACACTGTAACCTAGCACCCAGAACAGGTTTATCCTGCTCCATATGAAAACGTTTATTTCCCTCAGCCATTTTCATACCAGCTTTAGACGTCACTTAAGCAAACATCATAGCTCTCAGTGTCGATGCTGAATATATAGGTCCATTTTTTCCTCTCCAGCATTATGGTATAGCGAAAATTTCGACTTGGAATACTGTTGGATGCTTACTTAAGGAGAAGTATATGCTATTCGTTGGTATTTCCCGAATACTTCAGCGCTTGTTTCTGTAGGGGTTCTGAACCCGTCTGTACACCAAGTCAGACCATCATAGAAATATTCCAAATTTCGTCACTATACATGTCCAAATCTTGAAGTAGCAGCCTTCTAATGTTTCTAATATATCCAAATATTATCTCTTTAGCGTCCTTTTACTCGAGAAAAGCACATTTTGTAGTCTGGTCTATATAGTGTTATTCTCGTATCTCACTCTGCATCATCAAATTACGTGGAGAAGGCTCAGAAGAGCCTCCATGGCTGCTTTAAACCAGAATGCTTTGTTGGAACTTGCTTAACATAAACACGCACTGCGCGTCTGCATCACTTTCCGTCACTAGGTCAGAGATGCATATATTAAGAACGGTTCCACATACAAGTGTAAAACCAGTAAATCGTTTCGCTTCGCTTCTCATTGTTTTAACCTCGAACCATTTTAGAGAGGAGAGGTGATTGAAAGTTGAGAAAATCAGCATAGGATATAATT
Source organism: Pissodes strobi (assembly GCA_016904865.1). Classification (NCBI taxonomy): domain Eukaryota; kingdom Metazoa; phylum Arthropoda; class Insecta; order Coleoptera; family Curculionidae; genus Pissodes; species Pissodes strobi. The sequence continues at coordinate 57,533 of MU186047.1, read as the reverse complement.
TTTACAAAATGCCCGAATTTCTTTGAAACAGAAAATATGCATATCTCTACATTTTCGTTTCATTTGTTGGTATCGCGTCACTCACTACCATCTTAATATATTTTTAAGATCCTGAGTTCCAACAAATCAATCTCGAAAAATGTGTGATTGATTGTCGACCTGTCTCTGCAACTGTCTATATCTATATCATGTTTTGATTTTTGCTTTGCGTCAAAACAGTTCCAAAACTAATTGACGAATAGAATAGCTATCAAAATTGGCAGAAAGTTAGTCTCGTGATTTTGGTACGTGAAAAGACTTAAGGAGGACCATTACTATTCTAGGGATAGCTATTTATTGAAGGGTTAAGATAATAATATACATATATCTAATCTAACTGCCCGGACTTTTTGATGTATAATAGTTATTTACAATATTAGTGTAGTAATATAAATTTACAACAAGAATATTGTACAAAATTTTATCTACTTTCATCTATGAATAAAAATATTTGGCAAAAGGCTTTTTTAAAAATAAAAATGCACCTGTAAAAATGCACCTGCTATTAAGTTTACTAATCAAGTTTTTTATGTTACCTTTCGCATGGTTACTGTTTCGCATGGTTACTGTAGAAACTTAGTCAAACAAATCCAAAAATATAAAAAGCGCTTTTCAAAATGAGCGATTCTGATGGAAGTTTACCCTCTGATATAGAAGCAGCGGCAAACGAAGCGGTCTCAAGTTTAGTTTCAACGAAATCCAAGGCGCGGTATGAGTTGGAGTACCAGACGTTTGAAGATTGGTGCAAAGCTAACAAAATAAAGGAGGTGTCTGAGAAAATCCTTTTGGGTTATTTTTCCGGAAAGCTACGCTCCAAGAAACCATCTACACTATGGACTCACTACTCAATGTTGAGAACTATGATTTCAGTCAAGAAAAATCAAGATATAAGCAGATTTTCTCAACTAATCGCATTTTTGAAAAGAAGTTCAGAGGGTTACAAAGCCAAAAAGTCCAAAGTTTTTACAAAGGAAGATGTATGTAAGTTTCTTAGTACTGCAGATGATGAAACATATTTACTTATGAAGGTTGTTATGATAATCGGCATTATTGGAGCTTGTCGGCGCGAAGAACTAACTAAGTTAATGTTGGATCATATTGAATACAATGATTTGTATATAAAAATTGTGATTCCATGCTCGAAAACCAAAATTATCCGAGAAATTGTTATAACAGAAGGAAATGTGACAGGTGTCAACTGTTAAAGTATTTTCCGAAAATATGCTAAACTTCGTCCTCTTAATGCAACTCACAGGCGGTTTTTTGTATTCTACGGAAAAGGAAAATGTACCTCCCAGCCTGTCGGAATTAATAGTTTTGGAAGTATACCAAAAAAGATTGCAACAAAACTTGGATTGAAGAATCCCGAAGGATACACTGGTCATTGTTTTAGGAGGTCCTCATCCACCATTCTAGTTGATGGTGGTGCAGATATGCAGATGTTAACGCGTCATGAGGGCTGGAAATCCTCTTCTACGGCAGAAGGCTACGTTGAGAATTCTTTAGAAAATAAGAAACAAATAGCAAAGGAGATCATGGAGTCAGACACGGATTTAATGATTGGAAATTCGAACGTAAAGGGCTCCATCACATCCACTTCTGGTATACAAATTTTTAACTGTAAAAAGTGTATTATTAATGTTTATAATAAACCTTAAGTGTTATAATTTAATAATAATTAATTTTAATTAATAATTGATAATTAATTTTATAATTGTTAATAATAAATAAATCATTCTTCTAAAAAGTGTGGTTTTATTTAACAGCAAAATGTTAATAAAACCGTTTTTTTTTTCATTACTGCACTAGTGCTGTAAAAGCATCTATTACAGCACTAGCTCTGTAATAGGTGCCCTTACAAAACGATTTATAGAACTGTAAAATTCATATTACTAAATGAAAGTAGATAAAACAATTTTATGATAAATATTTTCGTAAAGCCAATTTATTGATCCTAACCTAACGAATTTGAAGCACGTTTCGAATGCTAAACCACCTTCGGCTTCAAAACTTGAAATCTAAGAATGAAAATGTTGCATATAAAAAGATATTCTGCTTTGCGTAGACCTTTAAGGAATATTTTTATAAACTGATATATGAACTGACTCTCCTTCAAAATGAGTAAAAGTGTAAAAGCATTCATATGATATAGCGTAATTAGCAAGACGTAACAACCCCGAAAAATAAATGAAATCACTCTTTTTAACTTAATATAATATAGCTAACAGAATTGGCTGATATAATTGGATGCATTCAGCGTATTGTCCTTAATACATTCTTTACAACCAGAAACGAAAAAATGGATAATTAATTTATCTAACACATTGTTCTCTTTGTTGAAAGCTTGGCCGCTTTAGAAGCTTATTTCCAGACCTCTTTTTTGCCCCTCTCCCTATGTTTTATTTGCTGGAGAAACCTAATTGTGCTTATATGAGGGAGATGAATCATTTACGACGCCAGTACAATTTTAGCGGGTTAGCTTGAAGTTGCCGACAAAAAGCCAATGGGATTCTCTGGGCAGAAAAGCAATTGCACCAGCAGTAAAAAATTTATCTTAAAATAATTTAAACTATAAATCATGTTACAATAAAAACCAATTTGTTAAGATAAACTTTGATTTGTTAAGATATAATTTCAATTGCCTTATTATAATTACTATAATTCAAATAAAAAGCCAATTTGTTACTATAAACTATAAAGGCACTTTCTCTTTAATTATTCCTTTAATTTACTAAAAAGATAAACTGAAAGATACTCAGAGTGTATAGGTTCGGAGCATGATAATTAAAATTTATTTCCGAGTGTAGTAGTGGTTAAAAAGCGCAAAATAAAAGATCAGAAATTTCAAAAAAAACAATTATTATTCTATTTCCTTCTAACAAAAATAAGGGTTGAAATTTAATATTCTGTTGAACCTTCTTGGTGATAACTGCCCTTTAATCACTTTATGCTTCCTCCGAGCTTCCTGGAGAGTGTTTCTGAAACTTGCTGCAGTGCCTAGGACCTGTCCTGTGACGTCACTGGAAGCTGTCCTGGTAGTCCGAGTGCGTGTGGACTCAGTAGCATGAAAAAAAAACAGTACAAGGCAGTTAAAGAGTTCACCAAGAATGTTGTTACAACTCCGTTTCAATTTGGCAGAGAGCTTTGCTTGTCTAAGCTTTGGTTTTTTAATATAAAAATTGGCAAGAGATAGCTAGAAATAATTCTTCTCAATTAACAATGCTAAAAATGCCAAAACAAGCTGAAGGAAGGTTATGAGGCTTAGTTAAATATGCCTCCGCCAATTTGCACAGAATTGTTTCGGTACACAACAATTATTATGTTTTCAATTAAACAGTTAACAGATTATAGATAATAAATAAAATAAATAGCTATTTAAGCTGAGAAGTATGGTGATGAACAGTATTTCAATAAAAAAACAATTACAATAATCAGGTAAGAAAAAAAGTGAAATCAATAAATTTAAACAGGTAATCAGAATTCAATTATTGCCTGAAAGCTACTTTTCAACTCAAATATCAGTTTAATTCAAAATAAAGGTAATGACAAATTTAAACAGAAATAGAGAAATAAAACAAACAAACAATTATGATCTTGTACCGACCACGGTCGAGAAGGGCTTGAGAAGGTGCTGTTTAAATAACGAAGTGACGATAAAATGCTTATATAGGCCGAATAACAACTAACTAAGCTTAACTCTGATTCCCTATATAACTCATAACACCCGATAACGATACCAGAGAAAATTAAACCGAGTCTCCCACACTATAGACAGTTTTGGTTATTAATTTCTAAAAATGCTACCTCTAACTAGAACCTAAATAATCTGAACCCTATAGGCCACTTTGATCGATTCTTTAGTTGGGTTGCTAAACTCAATTCGAAATTCAATAACCCTGCTTTTGTAGGATCAAGTCCTTTTTTTCTCTCTTATCCAAGAGCCTTAAGCTCCAAAAACCCACTATCACACATGCCCTACAGACAAAAACATACCCACGGCAAAAGACAACGTAGTATGTGAAACGATAGTAGGCAGAGATCAGAGATTCACAAGTTTAGCAGCTTTATTCTGCGTACAGACTTTTCGATATAGAAAACTTGAATCTGCGAACATCAGATAACGCCAAAAAAAAAATAAAGCAAATGTCAAGCCTACCTTCTCTCAACCTCACACACTGGTCGCCGGTACAAGATAGATTCAAAATTCCTGTCCTACCTTTCCATCAGAACCACATCTCAAAAAAAATTGCACAGACGCGCAGTCGTCTCAAATGTTTCACCTTTTTCCACCGTACGAAGCGACCGATTTTAAGCATAAAATATGATCTGCATATTTGAAATTATTTAACAATTTTAAATAATATACTACTGCTGTATTTATGTAAATTCAACCCATAATATTAATTTTCATTTTACATTAACTAGATAATTATCGACTGATATATTTAAAAGACAAAAATTAGTTTTAAATGAACTTGATGGGCAACATAAGAATTCATTATTTATTAATATTTCCATACTATCTAATGCGGAACTTTCCACACTATTGCTACCAGGTCGGTTCAGACAGTAATTCAAAATAGGTTGAAGATGAAAAGTTATTATTTCAAACCAAAAATAAATACAAGCGAACTCGGAACAACCTGACGTTACGAAATTGTTAAAATTACCGTAAAAATCATACAAAAGAAAAATCATAAGGGTAATGAGTTTTTGATTAAGGTGCAATAGTTAAATCAGTTAAAAGTTGAAACTACATTGATACCTAAGACAGCTTACAAAACGTACGCCACTCTTGCAGTCTGCAGAATACTCTGGATGAATTTTCGAAAACATATAAATTATCACCGCCAAATAAGGATCGCTGGAGGAGCAACTTAAAATTTTTTGGGGTCGAGGAACTTCTAAATATTACCAAATGTGTTTAAGGGTATGACAATATAGTGTACGTATTGGAGAATTTGGGGATTACATAAGTCCAGTCCAGCGAGCTGGTAAAGGAACACTTTATTGAAGGCGCGCATATAACAGTACTTTTTGAATTCAGTTCTGATAAGTTTGATATAACTTATCAATATAATATCAAAGTCTTCTTATTATTGCTGGCAAAATAATAAAAAAAATACTATATATTTCAGTATATCTAATGGTAGGTACTTAATAAAATAATATTATATGAACATGTATATACCCATGCATGCTGTACATTAACTAAAAACTCTAGTAAGTCAAGAACAATAAATATATCCCCATAAGTACTCTGAACTCTGATATAATTCGAAATACCGGAAGTTTGTGAGTGTAAAACTCTTAGGATGACCGTTAAAAATCACAACAAAATAAAAAACACAGTCCTAGCTATCATTTTATTAAATTGTACCCATGAAATTGTTTGTTAATTTTTCTAAAGCATTATTACAGATTATATATAGCTTATGACACTAGTCTAGCCTTTCTAAAACACAACATGTTGTATACATGTTTCATAATGTTATTTGTCTACAGCCATTTAATAATAGACATACAATACTTATGATAGTAAAAGCATTATGGTATGCATTATAAAACAGTCCATGCAGGAATACCTCTTGTATCGTTCACAATGTCATTTCTTTGAACCAGAAATTTTAAATTTTATCTCTTGCAGTCTTCAGCATAAACTGGATGAATTTTTCGATAACGTATATTATCACCGCCACATAAAGGTTTTTTTATGGCAATGAAACACGCACTAAAGGTAGATCCTATGGCACTCGACGAGCGGTGTGTGTGCGCGAAGATGTTGATTAACATGGTTCTTAAATAGCTGCAGGTTGTAATTTGAAGGAAACACACGTCTTGGGAGTGAGTTCCACAGCGATGCAGTGCACCAAATAAAGGAGTTCTTGTAAAGCGATGTTCTAGGTGTTTCCAGTTGTACGACGAACTGGTGCATTCTGGCCATCTGTTGTGACTGTGAGACAGGTGTTGCCAGGGGCAGGATGAGGCGGGCCAAAACCTGCCGTGAAAATATCTGTAAAACAGGGACATCTCGGCCACATGTCGGTGTTCCAGACTATCCAGATTTCGGGTCAACTCCGGGTAGTCGACGAGATGCACAGCTCTCTTCTGAATGGAATCCAGCAGCTTTAGGGTGTACTTCGGTGCGACTCCCAGTAGTCCGATTGGCGAGGATGAAGGAATGGTCGGTCCTGCTATAATGATGTCTGGGCCCGCCGTATTGGCTTTCTTGGTAAACGTGACCACTTGGGTTTTTGCTGCACTGAACTGGTCCAAATTTCTGCCGCTCCAAGTTCAAACCCTCTCCATGAGGTGATATGTCTCAGTATCGGGTAAAGGTTTTTCCAATTTAAATTGGGAGACAAGTGTACTGTCATCTGCAAAACTGTAAACAGGATTATTGGTTTCGGTTAGCAGGTCATTAGTATAGATGAAAGACAGAGTTGGTAAAAGTATTGCACCCTAGCACGCCTGCGTTAACGATGAATGTGTCTGAGATATGTTAATCAACTACAACGTGCAGAAATCGGTTCTTAAGAAAACTGGCAAGGAGAGAGAAGCTGGCAGTCCGACGGACGGCAGTTTATTGAGCAATCTGTCATGCCAACTCTACCCAATGCCTTCGAAATATCCAACGCAATTGCTCGAGATTATCCGTAGTTCTCATTTGCCCTTCTCCATATATGAGGACATAGGCCACTATATTCCCTGTCGATCTTTCTTTGCGAAAACCGTATTGGTTATCGCTAATTAATTTGTTGGTCTCAAGGTACTTGAGTAGTTGCTGATTGACTACACGTTCCATGGCTTTGGAGATTATTGGAAGCATGGCAATTGGGCGATAGTTTGAGGGCGAGGTTTTCTTGCCTTTTTTGGAACAGGTTGCACTCGAGCGACTTTACAAGAGGATGGGTAAAGCCGTTTTCGATAAGACAGAGAAAAAAGTCTGGAAAAGTGGGTGTTAGTTGCGCAGTTCTTTAACACGATGGCAGGTATTCCGATGATATGTCGGACAATTCTCGCGGCAGCATGACAGCTTTCTGAATGGACTGGTAGAGATTTTTAGTCAGCCTTCAAACTCTCGGTACTTGGAAATATTCTTAGCGGTTTTTCCAGCAGATTTTGGGTACTGGATACTGACACTTCCACAAAGGTTCCAACCTTGCAGAATTTATTTACGAAGATGATATCTGGCCTATTATGCACCACCCCGTCTGGTCACTTATGATTGTTTATACGGTTCCAGTAAGGTTGGAAGTCACAGTTTTGCACAACAATTTGAGGTATATATTTGTAATATGGAAACAGATCCTGGATTAGAACTCCCAGAATCTTGGTTGGATAGGAAAAGCTGATATTCTGTGGTAACGTATTGTGTGGAGTGCGTTTTTGCATCCATTCTACATTCATCGTTGTCTATTTGAGGTTCTTTGTCGATGTATTTAGTTTCTTGTTGGAAGCATCTTGGATGCCAACAAAAATCCTTCCGTGTCTGGGAACAATCTTCCTGAGGCAAGTTAATTGTTCGACTCACAACTGTCGACATGTTCCTGCATAACCCCATTCGGATGCCTCTTATAAAACAGCTTTTCTCACCATCTCTGCAACTTTTATTCCGTCGGCGCGGCGGATGCAGACGCTCGGGACATTCGCACTGGCATAGAAGTAAGGAAATCGATGCGTCAGTGACACATATAATTCTATGAAGTTCCAACTCTTGAGCTTTCATTAAAACGTCATTAGTGATATGAGGATTAGCAATGTAGCCCTCTTTCGACGTCTTGTCGATAAAATAAGTTTTTCTCTCTACGGCGTTTTTGGGTGGAGCTATTACTTCTTCGTTAGCAAGGTTCTTAGTTTGCGATGCAATTCTTGGATATGGGTTTTACTCCAGGACAAAATGCCAAAGTTATTGTTATTATTACTATGATTATTTTATTTAGCTCAGTATTTCGCTGGATATTAATGTCTGATTAAGTAAACGATTCGGTTCCACTTAATCAGCCTAAAAACTTCCTTATTATGCGGCACGTTTGCAGCAAAACGGCTTGTTGAGTTATTTGTATAATTGCAGCTGAGGTTTTCTTAAGTTTTTTTGAAAAATTTTGCTTAGGATTCCTTCCATTGAAATGACGAATGGGAGTATTAAAATTGTTCTTAGGTTCCATGTGTTCTTCAAATCATACGCCAGGTTTTCATACTTGGAGACCTTTTCTTCTTCCAATTTCTGAATATTATACGAAAGGGGGACATTGATATTATTATTATCATTATTATTTCCATTATTATTTTATATATCTCTATGGTAATCTATAGCTGGCGTTTAATGCGTTGGTTATTCAATTAGCTCCCTTAGTGAAAACACAACAAAACAGTTTGATGAATTACCGTAATAGGGTCCCAAAATACTTTTCCATTGAGAGAAAAGGGTGTCATTCATAAAATACAATGACTTGCACATCATTGTGCAGATAACATGAATGGCGGCTTAATAACCGGCGCGAAGGACGCCACGTCAATATTTGATATGACACTTCCACATCTCTTGTCGAATATTTATCCATTGACTAAAAATATTTAAGCTCATATTGAGAGCTTTCGTTTTTACATACGCGAATTTTTTTAAACAGAAAGATAATATTTATTAGTTGGTAATATTTCAATGAAAGGAGTTTGGGATAGTTGAACGAACTTTAACTTAATAAAATTAATAAGCCCATCAGTAAGTTGTATTTACTACCCTAGTTTTGTAGCGCTCTAAATGTTACAAAATCCAGTAGTGCGATTTCTCTCCGTTAACTAGTCGATTTGTATTGTTGGTACTCTCCCTACCTTACTTCCGAGTGCAATCCACCAATATCGATGAATGTTGTTTCGGGTTGCTCGAATGCCTGACACCGATTGAAGCGCCCTCTTGACGGAGGTCGTAGGTATTTTTTTGGTCAATCGACGGGTTCCTGGGCCTTCGCTTCTACACGCTCAAGCATGTAGGAGGTAAAAAACGACCAGTCTACAATATCTGAAATTATCGTTGTTATTTTCGACCCTCACGTCTAATTACCATATGTTTTTCTTGCGAGATTAAATGGCAAATATACTACCAGGTGTATTTTCTGAAATTATAGGCTGTATTTTCCGATAAAGATTTTTAACGAATCGTGTGGTTACCCTTCCTATAAGAAAATGTTTGTTACATGTTAGTGTGTCTATATTGGAAGGTTAAAATTATTTATAATTTTACTAGAGACCTTCTGTGAGATTGAACGTCCGTCAGCGGCCTTTTCTATACCGACCTAGAAAGTTCTTGGTTCCATTGTGTCGAGATGATACGACCACATGGTGAGAAAGTAGCTTCGCAAGAAATGCCGGTGGATACCACGTCTGCAAAACACAAGTAGGCTCTACTTGTAACTACTGTAACTACGAGTCTTTAAAAATAAATTTTATATCTGAACTTAACGTTAAACGACTGTAGGCATTCTATTTTCTGATATTTTACCTATCACCGTTGCTGACAGCTTTTGTTTAACGAACATACTGTTAAACGACTGCAGGTCGTTTGCTATCTTATATCATATCTATTACCGTTATTTATCGTTTTGATTAATGAACTTACTTTTAAACGACTGTAGGTCATTTGCTCTCTTATATCGGACACATTACCGTTACTTCTCGTTTTTGTTCAATGAACCCACCATTTTTGCTTTTTGAGCTTACCGATGAACAGCTTCAGGTTATCCATTATTGTGTACCATATTTATTCCTGCTTCTTATCATGTTTTCTTTGAAGATACTTATTTTATTCATTGTCATACCTGATATTATCTCGAGTGGAGTATGTATTTTGCTAATGTTATGATAGTTATTTGATTTATTTTTACTGAAATTGGCTCATGACAGTAAATTATTTCACATAACTGCATTTGCAACTTTAATTTTTCGCCTTAATACCGGTATCGAACCGAGCTCACTTTAAATTTCCCTGTAAATATTTACCGTCTATAACATTTTCTTCACAGGTTAGTTAACTCATTAATCGAGTATATTTATCGACTGTTTATTGGTTTAATAATATTGTCATTGCCATGGGATTAATTTTGATTAGTTTTTGTTTAATAAATATTGCTTATTTTGGGTACGTTGTGACTAACTGCGATTAGTCAGACCTCAGCAATTCAAGGTTTAGTTAAAACTATTTCCAAACAGGAATTAGGCATTCTTAAGGATATAGGACATAGATTTAAGCTTAGAAACTAAGTTTAATTTGGTTTACTAGTCTGACAATCTAGGCGATAGAGAAATCTTCTCATTGGTCAATGGGCGATATTATAAACTCAGCTTAACTAATTGTTTTTAGAGTGTGTGGAATCCCGATGTTAATTTTGGCAAGTTAGTGTAAAAAGTGCCTTTCATTAAAACCTTTTATTTCTAAATGTCACAATATTCTTATCTAGGGTATGTTTCTAAATTTTACTGCCCTAAGTTCAATGTGCAAAAATCATTGATCTATTCCTAGTTAAAAATTTAGTGGTGCCTTCGCCTAACTGCCAACTCTTCGACCCTCGCTTTTAAATAAAATTAAAACCGCTGAGTGAACCTGGCATATGGACACTTTGTTAAGCAATTAACAAATCGTGATACATTTTAAATTGTGACAGGTTACTCCTAACTTTGTAATGTAAAAGGTTTGTTTTTATTTTCATAACTTGTTAAACAAAATTAGCTTCTATGGCCAATATTATTAAGTCAGTAGAACTAATAATTTGTGAGCATCAGTCTAAGGATAATATATGTATAGTTCTACCTTTAAAATTAGATCGAAAATAAAATATTATGCTAAATTCAATAAAACATTATACAGTCTTTTAGTTATAGAAATTTAATCTAAGTGCTACAAAATAAAATAAATCAAAATTATAATTCAGAAGAATAAGAAGGAATCTTAGATTAAACCATATATCACATTTATCAGTGTAAATATGCCTGTAAGCTTTATTTCTGAACTATATTTCACAGCTGCCAATCATATGATGATAATATAGTCGAAAAAGCGAATAATAAGGCTCGAATTGCGTGGTATAATTTTATCAGGAAAAATCATATTATAAATCAACCAAAAACTTTATTGCCAAAAATATAATTTTTTGTCGACAAAGTGTAGATTCAAAGTCAGTCAAAGTCAAGTATGCCTTATTGCCACAGAAAAATTCAAATACATTTTATGGACAAAGCGAATTAAATAAATAAACTAACCATAGTAGAGCAAATACAAATCAAAACAAAACTTAATATACAATAATATATACAAAAAAAAGGAACAAGTAATTTTCAAGTTGAAATTGGTTTCGATTTATCAAAAAACTATATTACAGAACATCATAAACAGTTAAACCAAATCCACAGGAAGTACACAAAACATAGGGTAAGGAAACTCAGTATTATCAAAATATGAAGCAGACATTAAAGGGAAGCGTGCTGTTGGAAAAAATAAGAAAGGTCATGTCGGTGAACTTGACTCGAAAAATGTGCATAGGTTACAAACTTGAAATACCTAGTGAAAGTAAACAAAACATGACAAAAATTGGCAGCCTGGAAAATTAAATTTTTTGTAATTCCTGTATACCCGCGAAACCGTCAAAAAGATAATCCTATACCTACTATAAAATTCTCGTCACCGCCGCACATGATGCCCAAATAGAAAAATTTAAAAACGATTAACGAATAATTGAAATTAATGGAAAAATAATTTAATCCACAAAAACAGAATTAAACTAAACATCTAATATTATTTATCTTTCATAAAAAAATAATTTAAACAATTTAAAATATTAAAACTAAAAACAAAAAAATGTAGAAAAATTAAGAAGACAAAACCACATTCCTAAGAAATTGAGCTATTTAAAAAAAATAAGATTAATATATTTTCCTTAAATAAAAGGTAGCAGATAGGCACTCCTATGCGATACCAGCAGAGAACAGGCCTATTTCAGGGACGCAACCCTGCCTACGCGAGCGATGATTTATCCCTACCTCCACTTTGGGGAGAATCATGTCCCATCCCTCAGATCTATCCACACCAACTATCCCACCCATCCTCGAACCACTCACCAAGACGCGCGGCCGGCGTGGTGTTTTACGGCCAAAACCTCTCAAATGGATACAAACCCCACAAACAGGCCCCCAGTCCCCAGCAGTTTGAGTAACCCCGACCAAGGCAGCGGCAGGAAAAGGGCTCAAACAGGGGGTGCTAAGAATCCCTGGGCCCGACCAGGCTGCCACCTTGCAATAGCGACTTATAACGCACGATCGATAGGAACAGAGGAACGACTAGCTGAATTAGAATATGAACTCGAAAAGGTTACCTGGGACATATTAGGTATAGCCGAAACGAGACGCAAAGGAGAAGAAGAATGCATAAAACTAAAGTCCGGGCATATCCTATTCCACAAAGGACCCGAAGAAGGAAGTGCAGGAGGGGTCGGAATTTTAGTTCACAAAAGAATTGTGTCAAAACTTAGAACTCTGAAAACAATATCAGACAGAGTATTATACATAACACTTAGTATCAACAAAGCACACACTCTTAAATTCATCCAGATATATGCCCCCACTTCCTCATACGACGACGAAGAGGTATATCAAGTGTACGAAGACATATCAAAAGCCCTCAGTGAAAACAGAACATCACAAGTCATCATAGGAGGTGACTTTAACGCAAAAATTGGGAAGAACACAGACCCAACAGAAACATACATAGGACAGTTTGGCATCGGAACAAGAAACGAAAGAGGGAAAATGCTCGCCAACTTTCTAGAAAACGAGAAACTCTATCTAATGGACACTTTCTTCGAAAAGAAGGAAAAACGAAAGTGGACGTGGAGAAGCCCAGACGGACGGACCAAGAACGAGATTGATTTTATCATCTCAAGACACAAACATATAATACAGGATGTGGACGTCGTCAACCCGTTCACAACTGGCAGCGACCACAGAATGGTAAGATGCAGGGTATCCATAAATACAAGGTTGGAAAGAGCTGGAAAGATAAAAAATAAGAGCTGCAAAATCGATGTAGAAAAACTAAAAGAACAAACAGACTCATATAAAAAACACTTACAACAGAACTTTTGTCAAAACCCGAGGCAACCCAACGAAGACCTTGACAGTACAAATAGAAGAATAACAAGAGTTATAAAAGATACAGCAGAGAATCTAGCCAAAGAACCAAAGACAACAGACAACAAATTGTCAAACGAAACGAAACAACTTTTAGAGAAAAGGAGACAACTTATTAAAGACGGAAAACGAGACATAGTGGAATACGTAGAAATTAATAAGACAGTAAGAAAAATGTAGAAGCAGGATATAATGAAAAACAAAACACGACAGATAGAAAACTTAATAGAAAACAACAAAGGTCTAAAAATATTTAAAAGACAAAACACAAAGAAAAAAGAAATAATAAAATTAAAAGATAAAAATGGTAATATAGCTGAAGTTAGAGCAAATACATTGCAAGCGATAGAATCATTTTATAAGGACCTTTATGAAAGTAAGACATACAACGAAACTGTGAACATTGAAAATACAAATAAAAATAACAAAATAATCAACGTCAATTCAGAGGAACTACCAGATATAACAAGAGAAGAATTGGAAAAAACCTTAACACAGATGAAAAATAACAGGGCAGCCGGCGAAGACAACATCCTGCCAGAGATGCTGAAAGAGGCGGACATGAAAGCCAAGGAAGAACTAGTACACTTATTTAATAAATGCTTATCGGAAGAATGCATCCCAAAAGACTGGGAAAATGCAATAGTAGTTCTCATATACAAGAAGGGTAACCCGACTAATCTTGAAAACTATCGACCAATCAGCCTTCTATCCCAAATCTACAAGGTATTCATCAGAATTATAACGAACAGACTTGAGCATAAGTTCGACATATATCAGCGAAAAGAACAGGTCGGATTTCGCAGCCACTTTAGCACTACCGAACATCTACATACAGTACGACAGATACTGGGAAAAACGTCGGAATATAACATACCGATATGGATGGCACTTATTGACTTTAGAAAAGCCTTTGATACAATAGAGAACTGGGCAATAATTAAATCAATGAGAAACGCTAGAATAGACCAAAGGTACATAAATCTAATTGATAACATCTACAAAAATCATCAATGACAATAAGAGTTCACAAAACCACGAATAGAATCAAAACCGAAAGAGGTGTTAAACAAGGCGACATCATCTCGCCAAAACTTTTCACCTTGGTCCTTGAGGACGTCTTCAAAGAACTGAATTGGACCGGAAAAGGAATTAACATCCAAGGCGAACACCTACAAAACCTCAGATTTGCCGATGATATTGTACTATTTGCAAAGGACGAAGAAGAACTCACAGAGATGCTTGAACAACTGCAGGAAGAATCGGGAAAAGTAGGACTAGAAATGAACAGTACAAAAACAAAGTACATGACAAATTTAACAACAGAACGAACAACAATCACAATTCACGGACAAACAATTGAAAAAGTCGAATCGTACATATACCTAGGCCAAATAATCTCCTTCGACAAACAATATCAAGACCTAGAAATTGACAGAAGAATCAGACTAGGATGGGCGGCCTACGGTAAATTGAAACACATCCTAAATACGAAAATCCCCATGGAAATGAAGGCCAAAATTTACAACGAATGCATTCTCCCAATAGTAACATACGGCTCCGAAACATGGGTCATGACCCAAAAAACGATTAACAAACTAAGAGTACCTCAGAGGGCCATCGAACGCAAGTTATTGAGAATATCACTAAGGGACCACAAAACCAATGAGTGGATAAGGCAGAAAACACAAGTGATCGACATAATATCTAGAGTTAGTTCATTGAAGTGGCAGTGGCGAGGCACACGGAGAACTGGAGTGGATATACTACGAGGTGGAGACCCTGGGGCGAAAGGCGAAATGTGGGTAGACCGCAGCAAAGATGGTACGACGACCTGAAGAAATTCGCTGGACTCAATTGGTACCAGGTCGCCCAAAACAGAGAAAGATGGTCCAATATGAGAGAGGCCTATATCCAGTGGATAGACCAAGGCTGAGAGAAAGGATAATTAATTAAAGTGTTATGTCATGAACTTGTTAGCATCTTCTCAATTAGCCATACTCATTTTTTTTGCATCAGGTAGATTATAATGAATTAGTATATAAAAACATATATTTTGTGATTTAAAAATGTAAAACCAATTTGGTTTTAGGTGTAATTTTAACATCATTTTATAATTTTTAATTGAAAAATTGTAATTTACAAGATTTAATATGTCAGATAAAGAAAAACTTTTATAAAATCACTTGATGGAAATATAATCTTAATTTTATCTGAAAATAATATTATTTAAACATTTTTCATGAAGAGATTGTTTCTTGCTTTTCTAATGAGTAAATGGGATCAATTAACGTTTTATGGTATCTTTAATACATTTACCTTAAAATGAACGACCTTTAATTTGCAAACGTTAATAACATTTGATAAACAATTTAATTTTATTTAAAAAATATACTTACAAAAAATACGTAGTAGCTGACTAATTTGTTTTATCAACATCCGTGGGATTAAAACTTCTTATCCCACCTACTTTGCCTGAGACGAGGAGTTTACTGCCGTACACTTTTTTCTTATCACACCCTTTTCCAATCAATCAGATTATGTTAGTGAAAAAAAGGCCTTTAAGTATAACCTGTGATGCATCGGCAAGTTGAACATAGAAAATTCCATGTAAATCTTGAGATGGCTAATTGACAATATTGGTTCCCTCTACATTTTATACAAAAATTCTATTATAATATTATAACTTTTTGAAGAGACCGATATGATAAACCCATGTCCCGAGTTTGAATAAATGTTAATAAGCCAATCCTTAGTTATTCAACTAACGGAATGGGACTTGCAGTGGGAACCAAAATGCTGTTCGTCCTTCATATATAAATTTTTGCTATCGAGTTTCGTTATGTAGTTATTGGCATTGCAAGCAAGAATTTGAAAAAATAATTTAATTTATAACTTTTAAACGGTTGCCATGATATCAACGAAATTTGAGCAATTAGGTAAATTAGCTGAAAATAATGCCTGTTGTCCTGTTGTCAACAAAATGCATAAATTTAATTGTGAAAATTCGTCTGCCTTTATATAAGACATACATACTGGACAGCAGTTTACATATGTAAGTAAACTGTTGTCCAGTATGTATGTATATAAAGTCACACGAAATTTTGCAGGTAAATTTATACATTTTTGAATGAGTTGACAATTTTGACATTTTTCTTTCATTGGTTGATTTTAATTTTGCTACAAAAAAGGTATACCTTATTTTAATCGACATTTTCACATTAAGTAATCCGTGACGCCACGCCTAGGATGGCGTGCAGTTTATATAGCTCAGATATGGATCGATCTAAGTCATGTGAGAAGAGATAATAAAGAAGGCACTTCGGTAAAACAGTCACAATCTTTTAATGTCCTTAGTTTATCTTAATTTCCCTCAGCATTTTAAGGCATTACAACTATTTAACTATAAAAATCACTTGACTTAGAATTTCGAGAGATACGTTCCTGTCAACAGCACTTCTTGAGTTGGGTATGAAGATTAGTATGTTGGTAGACCTGTCAAGACACATCCTTGTGGACTGCAGAAAGACCAGAGAGAAATAGATGAGAGACAAAAGCCTGCCGGACTGATCGTCTGCTTGACTATTTATATCATAAAATCTGCTAACCATTGCAACTTTAAGGTTCATAATTGCATGCGCTATTCGCTTGGGTTCTTTATAAATTATCTTGAATATTTACATAATATTCTTCAAGTTTCTTGAAGAACATCATGTGCTACCGTTTTGGCAATACTAAATGCTGATGATAATTTCTGAACATTAGTATTTGCGACTTCTTCTTCTTCTAATAACTGTAATACCACTTCTTCAGCTTCAGCATTTCTTGTGTCTCTTGGTCGTGTTACTCCACCGTGGTTTGAAGAATCACGAGAAAGAAAGCATTTGATTTGAAAAATTCTGAGGAAGAAAGCATTGGGGCATATTCTACTATTTTAGCATACCAGTCCCCTGCAAACTTTTGCCAACCCGCACAAAAAATCTCCAATCTAAGACTCTTCTATTAGGAAAGCATTTGGCGTAACAACTAACAGCTTCAGCAGCATTGCCTCCTGAAAGTCCAAACATTAGATCCATATCTGCATATTCTTCATTGCTAAACTCAGCCATGGTGTTATAAAATTACTAAATGTTGTCAAAATGGTTTATATCACCTTCTGTAGGTAGTAATTTCGAATTCCATCGAAACGAACATAATTAATAAAATACTAACTTTAGGAGCACAAATGCATGTTGTTAATAAAATGCAATCCGCTCCAAACCGGTACAAGATATCGAATAAAATAAGGTATACCTTTTTTTGTATCATATCAACTCATTCAAAAATAATTTATAAATTAAATTTGAAATTTTGCCTACCGCTATATAAGGCACACATACTGAACAGCAGTTTCAATATGGAAATAAGCAATATTATGAGTTATTTCGATTACTAAATAGTTTCACTATTACTATGCAGTGAGTAAAATATTTACTGTAAAGTAGACTTTATTGTTAATTAATCTAAATTAGATGTTGAGTAAATAAAAGCATTTATTTATTTTCTACAACCAAGTTTTTAATATCCAGGTCTCGGAAGCGGTTAGATATATTAGAGTGAAAAAAGAGCTATGAGGATTTAAAGTATGGCAACTGGCGCCTTCTGCAAGTAACACCAACCTCTTTAATCAAATATTCCTGGCATGAATATTTTAAGGATATCTATCAACAATTTTTAGACTGATCGTTACCACCTCACGCAGGAATATTCTGAACATTCCGGGGATTCTCTAGGTTAATTAATCGAATATTCCTGGACAGATCATTGCCACCTCCTTGACGCAAGGCTATTTTTTGAATATTTTGTACATCTCTGGAATGTTATTCACGATTATTCTATGGTTGTTTAAAATTTGGCATCACTGTATATGGCAATGTTGCCAATAAACGATTTTTGAGAAGGCCGTGTACACAAGAGTTGTTTATGTTGTTGCACATGAGATATAACATAAAAAAACTCTTTCATAACAGTTGTGCAAATTTTGAATCTGGTTGCCGTAGTTTTAACTAGAACGTTGATGAAATATTCCAGATTAACAAAAAAGACAGCATTGACAAATTTTTAGTAAAGGTTTAAAAAAATATTCTGCCACACCGATTTCTGGGATTAGGTAGGTTCTTAATTGGGAACTGCATTAAAATGTATGCTTAACTCATTTGCAATCTGGGTCCATTTGTAGCTTTACGGAATTCTGAAGTTTAGCCCGTTAATTACCAGCGTGTGAGAACTAATGCAATTAAACAGCTAACGACTAGGGTGTCATGTCATAATTACATAGCAGTGTCTGGAAGTTTTAAAATTATAGGGTTTTATTTAAAAAGTAGACAATGTTGTAAAAATTAAAAAATATCTAAAAGCGTATTACGAATTATTACAAATTATAGTTAGTTTTTACGAGCGTACCGTTGATAAATATTTTCTTGTGTTTACTTAAAGAGCATTCCTAATAATAATTACTCCATAAAAATTATTTGATACAAAATTCTTAGGGATGTTGAATTTTTATAAGAACTTTGATAAAATGAAGAAAACGAACCTCTCAAATTATTTGCTTTGATAGGCTATAATTCAATTAGAGCATTTAAAAATTGCAGAATGTAAACTGAAAGCTATTTTCCATACCCTACGGAGTCCTTTGGTTATATGGTTCGTAATGAGCCATATTTTGTTCATTCATCGAAATGTCCAGAATCTGCCGGTAGGCAAGTTGCGGCACAATGTCAATAAATAATTCATTTAAATTTCGGCATAATGTTCAGAAGTCTCGTTATTGTCGATCTAAGTTAAATCATGTATATTTGTGGTGACCTCTGCGGCATGGTAGATGAAATACTCTCTAAAATTTTAAATCGATATTGGCCTGGTTATCTTTTAGTGATACTAATGTGACCTAATTGTAGAATGTCGTGTCAATGATTTTGGCAGCGCGGGAGCTAGGAGCACGTTTTTCTTTATTAAATGTCGGGTCAAATGGCTATTTTCTTTCAGCTAGCTCGTGTACTTAATTAAAACAGACTTCGGTATATAAAAATTCTGGTTTTCCTTTTTCGAAATCTGTTAGAAAGTTGTTGGATGTGACATGTGATATGCGAGTCGTCTTTTGTTTGGTCAGTCGGAATTCTGGAAGTGGGGATTTTGAAGGAAGAGCCTTTGCCTTCCGCGTTGGTTTCTCGTATTTTTACTAACGACATTCTACTTCGGGCTGCCGTTTCTAGCAGCAGTGGTTGGTGTCTGATGGAAATTTAAATGATTTTACCTATTGCGGGATTTTACAATCGACCCATTTTCAGGTGTTACCTTTGCCTTATCTTTGGTTAGGTGTTTGTTAGTGCCTGGAACTCACTCCATAATGGGATTTTTGTACTGCTTTTGTCAGATGAGTCGGCTTTATTATTATTTTTTAGTGTCCTTTATTTTGAGAAAGATACACGTGAATTGTCCCTAATTCAATTTTTATTTTCCTTACAGAGGCTTTTCTTGTCCACTTTTTGAGGTAGCCTAGCCATTTCGACATTGAGCAGATAACATTGCCTTCACAGGTAAAATATTGATTTATTTTCTTTTGTTCTCTGATTTTCCCTGACATATTATTTTAATGACTTTGATTGGAAATGTTCTTTGGTTCTTGGTGGCACAGCAATGGAAACGCGCAAGGAATGGAGTGCTGAAGAAATAGATCTAAATATTTTGCTAGACGCTAACCCCAATGGATACATATGTTAAATGGACATCGGAATTGCTTATTGGTTTGACGTCAAGCATATCTAATAAACCACTATTGAACACTTTTCCAAATTTTGTTCTAATAAATAATCCACCATCGCTATTTTGTGCCAAAACTGCCTATATCAAACATTGTAAACAGATATTTAGCATCAATAAGTGAATTGAATGAATGAATGAAACAATATTATTGAATGAAGTTGTTTATAGAAGTTAGGTTATATGAATTCGAATATGTTTTCCATCAATTGCTCCTAAGTTATTTGAAAAATATGTTTCCTACGACCGACTATGAAAATGAGAAAAAAGGCACAGTTAGTCTAATTAGAATAATTTTCTTAAGAACCTTAGGAGTTCTTTTAGTGCCATTTTCATAGGTGGTAGGAAAAATAGTGTATTTTGTAATTAATTGTTTGAAAGTGCGTTTTCAACATCCGAGGATTTCTCAAACACAAACTGACATCCTCGTTTAAAACTAGTGGTTTGAACACTCGTCATGTAATGTATTATTGTCTCCATATATTCCTCAGATATCTTCACAAAGTCATTCTTGTTTGGTAGTTTGAGATAATCATCTTTCATAGCATCATATATTATTGATAACATTTCATATGCAATACTTTCTATACAATTATGATTAATGCGAAATCTAAATGAAGCAGACTGATAATTTTCTCCATTAGCAAGGAACCTAAAACTTATGGGATTTTAGATTCAACTCATGCAACTTATTGTAAGAGCCAATGTTTCTTCAGACAAACTTGTTGCCTACAATGTGTATGACCCAAATTCAAAAGGGGTTTTGTCTTTGAAACCAACAAGAATTATGCTTTTTAGTGCATTATATAGTAACTGTAAAACATTAGTTCATCTACATCCAGCTAAGGCTCCAATCTCTTTCACCCACATCCTTCTTTCTTTCCTTTTTTATATTTTGCCATAAAACATAATTTTCTTCAGACATGATAGTAAACTAATTACAAATGATTAAATTCACTGACTTGACTATTTACTAAGCTGTTACTTGTCAAAGTTAAAAAATGATACTCTAACCAGAGTATAACAAACCAACGAGTAGCGATAGCTGTGGGACCAAATTTTGCTGCCCATTCGGGAAATATGAAGTCCTTCGGTCAAACTGACTTTTGTTGTAGCGCGTCAATTACGAATTCTGATAAGTGCGTTTTAGTTTTGAATTGTGTCGTAATTTCAAAATTTTAAAACTGAATAAGTGTATAATCATGCCAGTGGTATGAATACATACATGAGTTTGGGTGCACTTCCAAATGAAGCATTTGCAACAATTTAAATTGTAGAAAAATCTAGTAATCTGTTTGATATCTTGAACTCCTTATCATTAAATAATTCATATAAATTTAAGAATGTATTTGACAGATCTGATTCACAGTTTGAATTTTTAAACGAAGCTTTGGATTTTTTGCCAAATTTAAAGGTATTAAACAAAAATGGCCAAGATTATTAAATGTTGGTCTGTTACAATAAGAGGTCTTCTCAATTTATAGCAAAAACTTTTAAACTGTTGGTATAAATATCTTAAAACCGGAAGACTGATTGTTTAGAAAATTGCTTTGGAAGTGTAAGGCAAGAAAGAGGAGACAATTGCATAAATCCCACACCAATACAGTTTCAAAGTGCCTTCAGAAAATTATTTTTGCAGATTTATTTCCACTCAAATCACATGAATTGTAGGGAGGATTTAGATAATGTTCCAATTATTTTAAAATCCATGGACATGGTAGAAATTATTAATAAGGAGTCGGAAACATCAACTGCAGCAATTTCCTTGCCTGATTACAATTACCCCGTTTCAACACAGAATGCTATCTATTATGTCTGTGGATATTTAATGAAAAGGTGTCTGAAAGTACATTCATGTGACATTTGCTATGCTTTTAGCAGAGAATGTACTAGTATTGATGTAGACAAACGTCTGTCTCATTTTAAAGCTTTTGATGCAATTAAAGGTAATTAAAGGTACTTTTTGTGATTTATCATCATCACCAGAAAAGTGGGTTCATTTTGTATACAACCTTGAAAGCATTTTCAACTCGCAGTTTGAGAACATATGTACAGGCGAAAAAAATTCTAATTATTTAGTGAATATATTTGAAAAACTTCAATTTCTCCATACCTGTTTCTCCTGTAACGTTGTAAATGTTACAAAATTCGGCAGGGCGATTTGTGTTGTCGATACTCTCCCTACCTTACTTCCGAGTATAATCTACCAGTATCGAGGAATGCTGTTCCGAGTCGCTCGAAGGGTGACTCCGATTGGAGCGCTCTCAGACAATTTGAGCATCTAAAATGATCGTTGTTATTTTTGACCATCAGGTCTAAATTCCTTCTGATTGTGTCGTTGAATTAATTGGCAAATGAGCTGGTATGTGTATTTTTCTAAATTATCGTCCAAACTGTTTAAAAACGATATATGAGGAACAGTGTGGTTACCTTTCCTATAGAAAGGGATCCTTCTGTAGGACAGAATTTACTACCTTGGGGCTGAAAAAGCACTGACAAGGTTCTCACAGTGGTGTAGGAATAACGAACTCAGAGCGAATCCCAACAAGGTAGAGATGGTCATCTTTACCAGGGAAAGGAAGCTAGAGGTCTCTCCCAACATCACGTTGGAAGGGACCCCTCTTGTGGCTAAGAAATGCGTCAAGTATCTGGGTATCTGGTTGGACTCCAAACTGAGCTTTCAGAAACACATTCGGCTCAAGACTGCGGCGGCGCTCAGTGTCCTGTGGGCTTGCTGTAGGGCACTGGTAGGGACCTGGGGACTTGGGCCGAAAAGCGGAAATTTTTGCGATCATAATAGAGGTCTGGGAGTCGTTAAGGCTCAATGTCGGTGGCGGGAGGATTTTCTTCTGCACCGATAGCAAGGCCACTCTCGTGGCGCTGAAGTCGGTTCGCACGCGCTCATTGTTGGTAAGGGAGAAGCTGGCTGATTGAGCATGCAAAGTTTAAAAAGGTTACGCTGGTCTGGGTACCGGTACACTAGGGTGTACCGGGAATCGAGGCCGCTGATGCCTTAGCTAAAGAAGGCTCCGGACGCAGATACTTGGGGTCTAATTCCTGTGTGGGGATCGCCCAGAGTGTTCGCGAAAGAGGCCTGGATTGAGGGTCGGGCGGAAGAGATACGGCTGATGATACATGGGCCCGCGAAGAGTCTTGCCAGGGGTCTGTTGTGCCTACCTAGGAGAAGGAGTGCAGGGCCCTAGTAGGATTCTACAAAGGGCACTGTAGGCTTAGACGGCATCTGACCCTGTTGAGAATTGCAGAGGAGGGTGAGTGTGGATAGTGCTTGAAGGACGACGAGACCCCATACCATCTACTTACGGAATGCCCCGCCTTCGCCTGGGCAAGACTCAGAATCTTTGGCGTGACATCTATCGAGCCAGATTCAGTGCGTCGTGTTAGTCGGAAGAAGATGCGGGCTTTCTTAAGGAAGACCCTAATGCAGGCTGGGGCCACAACGGGCCCAATTGGTGGCCTAAGTGCAAGGCCCGGTTGGGGCCACCTCTTCTATACTGATATTGATACTGATACTGGGGTTGAACGTCCATCAGCCGACTTTTCTATGCCGACGTATAGAGTTCACGGTTCCATTTATCCGGATAGAGGCCTTCTGTCGAGGTAATACGACCACATGCTGAGAACATAGCTTTGCCGGTAACGCCGGTAGATTCCATCTCTTCAAATCCTACTAGGCACAATTAAGATCCACCTTTTTTTATTTAATGATTTTTTATTATCTCTATTTTCGTCATTTACTGTTTGGTTTAATGAATTTACCGTTAGACGACTGTAGATCGCCTGCTTACATAAATCGTAACTATTATCGTTATACATAATTTTGTTTAATGAATTTACTATTAAATGATTGTAGATCGTTTGCTTTCTATATCATATCTATTACCGTTATTTCTCTTTTTTGTTTGCGGAACTTACTATTTTTGCTTATCAAACTTACCGATAATCAGCTGTAGGCTATCTATTATTGTGTATCATATATATTTCTGTCTCTTGCCATAATTGCTTTGGAGAGATATTTGTTTCTGTAAGCCTCATGGTAGTAATTTGGTTCACATAACTGCAATTTACAACTTTATATATTTCGCCTTGATATCGGTACCGAACTGAGCTCATTTCGTTTTCACCCGTGGAGACTTACTGGCTATATATACATATTTACTTCAAAGGTTATCTTATTGATTTAGTATATTTTTAGTAACTGTTTATTGGTCTAATGATATTATCGCTGCCATATCATTGATTTAGAATAAAATTAGTTTAGTAAAATATTACTTATTTATAGTGTTTCGTGGTTGACTGCATTTAGTCAGACCTTTAAGAATTCAACGTTTAGTTAGAATTATTCCAAGATGGGAACTGGACAATAATAATGTTATAGGACAAAGATTAAAACTTAGTATCTTATTTTGTTTGATTTAATAGTCTGATATTCTAGATGAAATACATTATAGAGAATCTTCTCATTGGTTTATGGGCGATACCATAACCTCAATTATTTGAGATAGAATTAATTGTCTTTCGAGTGTATGTGAAAGTTGTTAATATTTAAATAAACAGTTTAATTAGAATCCAGATGTTTATTTTGGTAAACTAACGTCAATTTTCACGATATTCTTATATAGGTTATGTTTCTAAATTTTGCTGCCCTGATTTCAATTTGTAAAAATTATTGGTATATTCCTAGATAAAAATGTAGTGGCGCCTTCACCTAACTGACACGCCATAGACCCACGTCTTTAAATAGAATTAAAACCTCTGAGTGAACCTGACATATGGACCGATTGTTAAGAAATTAACACATAGAGTTGTAATACTCGACGTTCCATCAGTGTGCCAAGCACTGTTAAAATTTCGCTTTATAGCTAAGAATTTTGTGTGTTCTAGTATGGTTGTAGATAAAGTATAGTATATGGAACCATAATACATTCTGACGATTATAACATTCGCCGCAAGCGGCTCGTATGATAATCGTCCTAGTTTATTAGGGTATTTATTTAATAATATGCTACGATGCTGGCGATGCGTGAGTTAAGTCCTGGCCTCTATATATCTTAAGGATAGTGAAGCTTTCCGAAAATAGGCAATACTAGCAAAAATAGGTTATACCTGTGATTGGTAATCAAATTGTGCACTTTGTCATCAGGCTATTTAAGCTCACTAGTTAAATAGAAAGTCTCCAAATAAATCACATTCATTGCTAATCCAACATCAGTTGAAGTCAACTAATCACACTATAAAATTATGATAACTTTATGAGCAATCAACATCCCTTTGCTGCAGCGTGCGAGAATTCGATACAATTAAACAGCCGGCGAGTGTCTTGTCACAATTACATCCCAGCGAATTTGAAATTCGCAAATTGGATAAATGTGCTGACGTGAACATGATGCTTTTAGGCGGAGCGATAAACAGTAAATCAAATCTCGTGTTGGCAATTACGATTTGAAATTAATTCCCTTTTAGCACTTTCTGGCAATATTTTATTCTTCTGAAAAATAGAAATTCATTTCACATATTGGCATTGATTCTCGATTTGCAGATGCAGAATACAATCAAGAAATATTTTTATTAGTTGATATAGAATATAAGATATATATGATATAAGAACAAAATGCTGGGAAACTCCTTTTCTGGACGAATTTTTAACGCCTTTGCACATGATGTTGCTGTGTGACAAGAAACCCTCAAAGTACTTAACTCTGAAGCCTTGATATTGCGGGTTTTCATAAAAGTTGTAGAAAATCGATAGATTAATCACATTATATTAATACATTTATATTCCAATATGCTTGTGAAGAAGAAGCTATTTTCAGTTTTTCTTAATTCAGACGGTCAATGCGTCAAAGAAGATGTTTGTTCGAAAATTCTTCCACACTTCATCCTACATGGAAACGTGTGGTTGCAGATCAACAGCATCGCAGTACACTATTCGAAACTTAGTTAAACCTTGAGCAATTCACCCATGATCTAAACTTCCCGTGCAGGGTCATATACAACAGAAAGTAAATTACAAATAATATCCTTGTCCAAATGTCAGAATTACGAAAAATGGAAATTAACTGGCTTTTTTGATGGTATATATTATTTTCCCAACCTACAAGTATTTTCCCACATGAAGCTAAAATGGAAGCCTCTTCACGCGCAACAATTAATTACAAAATGTGTGATTAATTTAAATATTGGAAGTTTATATATAAAAGGCGCCAATGACTTATAGATGGCACAGGTCAGAAAATGCCCAAGTTGGAAAATGGAACTCGTTATAACTTAGGCTTCGCACACCAAATTAAGAAAACCAGCGTAAGAAATTCACTAAAATGAATGATCAATAAAATAAAAAAAAGGTAATAATGCAAAAAATTGATTAAAGCGATTTAATTATGGAGCTTATTATTAAACAAATAAGCAGTTATTAAGAGATAAGTCAAATCAAACTAGATATAAATTAAATGGATTCATTTATTGAACCCAAATAATGCAAATCAACTATAATCTTCCACAAAATGATGTAGATATATATCCTAGGCAGAATGCGTAGTGCCCAATAAAGTGAGTGGCGAACTTCGTTAACTGGCCCCCAACGCGCTCCGCTCCAGGTTCCCATAAAAAACTATACCCATTAACAAGAAACAAAAATAGTGAGGTAATTAAGATTCACTAGGCTTAAAGATACACTAAGGATGAAAAATGTGCATCATGCAGTCCAAGAAAAACAAAAAAAAAATAAGATGTCCAAATAGTGGCACTGCCTTTTTATCTCCCAGAATTCAAAACGCCGAAGATGTAGAATCTGTGGATAGACATAGTAGTGAGCCCCTGTGTGACGATGCTAATTAAACAAATCAAGTGCCAAGTTACTCACCCCCCATGAATCTCCGCTCCACACAAAATGCGCCATAAAAGTTTCAACAATTTTTCTGGAACCAAAATGCACCCAACACCAGTGTGCCTTTCTAATAAAAACAATTAAGAAAATGACTGTATAATTAATATATAGGAAACTAATTTCCAATCAACGAAATAAGCGACAAGTCAAGTAAAATCCTTTAGATAAAAATTCATCCAATTTGAACACCAAATTAATTCATTATAATAAATGATGGAATGCAATGAATAAAGAACATTATAATGATATGATATTTTTTAATAATTAATAAACTAATTGAGAAAGAAAGGTACTAGCTCAAAGTAAAACACCGCTAGGGAAGTAAACTGAATGTTACCGCCCAAAATACACAACACAAATGCGATGACGAAAGACACCAGAGATAGGGTAACTGAAGGTTAACCTTGCCACAGCTCTTAGAGGACTTTTACCTCAACCTTGTACTCGGTCCAAGAATATTCTTTACCAATTTATGATGTATGCAACCATCAAGGTTTGTGCCAAGCTAGTTCCATACATAAAATTGATTACCCACCCTGCAGGGCAGAAATAAATATTACCTCAAAGATATTATCATAGGATAATTGTGAAACTAGACCATTCAGTTATGAAGTAATATCAACAAGAAAATAAAATTAAAGAAAGATAAGGTTCAACTCGTAGTCTTTAGAAAGAATGGATTGAAGAATGTTGATAATCATGAAATTACAGGTTTGAGACTTTCAACATGCCATACGCATTTTCTCTGGCCAGACGAATCTTGCAACTCGTAGGTACAATAGCCAGTTTTTGTTTTGATCTTAAAAAGTCCTAGATATTCAGGAACTAATTTCGCGCTATAATGTTTGGCAGCCAATCAAAACAGGAGCTACATATCACAGCCCACGTCACACAAAAATCGAACTTCCACGCAGGCTCGCAGAATTGCCAACCCAGTGAAACCCATAGCAGCATATTTCAAAGATCCACCGTAAGTTCCATCAACAACTTATTCTCTGATGAGCATGACGTCACCTACAATTAAATTCGCACACTTTGAATTTCCTCTCTTGCAACGCTGAAAGGCATGCCATATATCACGACCGTAATTTTCGAAATTAAACTATACACGCGGTAAGAAAAGCCAGTATTCATCTAAAAATATTGATTAAAATAATTGTATCGAGTAATACAGCTCTGCTAACGATACCAATAGAACGCGGCTCCAGAACGATGGCGCGAAACGGAATGCCCAGTCCAGATAACAAGTCACTTCCGGTCCTGCCATCGAAAGACGAACACGTAGGAAACGAATTACAGAATTCGGCACGGGTAGTGGAAGCTTGTTGCTCAGAAAACGTGTTCTAATCCTTCGGGGGGAGTCTGGAAAGTCGGGCCGGCTGGAAGGTGTTGGGGGTGGGTCGCGTAGTGGGGAGTGATTCCTACTAGGTAGGACTCCAGGTTTAGGTCGGAGGTATATCCTGCAGGGAGTTGGAGTCTCTAACAGAAAGTGGTAATACCTACAGTGTGTGAGACCTCCTTGCATAAGAACTCACGCGTGCAGTTCATTAGCTTGTATTTGTGATATTATAATATTCCAGGAACACAGGCCCGTCTTACTGGGGGTTTCCATGTGTTCCCTCACACTGGAACAACATGTAAATTATGAAGTAAATCACCCTGCCTCTAAATATGCACCAGAAGAGGGGCGTGCTGGCAAATTTCCCCGTAGCAGTGCTATTCGAACCCCTTACATGGGGTCAACAAATAAGAATAACAAGAACAGATAACAAGTCATGCGACCCTTAAATTTGATAAAGAAAGCTAATCAAGAAAATGAATGTTGCCTGAGAGAAAATGAATCAAAACCGAAATAATACGGCATTTTATTGTAAATATGTACGGCTTTATAATAATAATAATAATAATAATAATAATAATATAATAATAAATGTCTTTTATTCAGAATTTACAGATGTAATTTACAAACATATTTCGATATAATTAAGTACCGGAGAAGCAGGGCGCAGTCTAGCTATGAGAGCTACTCCACTGAACCCTACTTAACGGTCATACACTTAAGCTACAATATACAAAATTAACTAAAATAAATTCATAGAAAATTCATAAGTACCCAGATTCAAAAAAAAAAACATTATCCTTAATCCAATACATATGCAACAGTTAACAATAAAAGATTTGGAGGCCTACATTACGGGTTGAATGTCAAATGTAATAAATATTTCTTAAATTCTGATTTAAATGACTTCTGATCTAAAGTTAACAATTCAGTTGGTAAGTTGTTGTAGAGTGTAATGGCATTGTACGTAAACGAGCGTTGAAACATAGCAATCCGATGATGGGGAAGTGTCATCTTCCCCGTAAACCGGATCACTCTCGTGTGAACATTTAAACGGGGTATAAATTTGCTCCGTAAAGTGGAGGGAAGGGAGTAAACACTTTAAACAAAAAACCATCCAAATGTAAGTCTCTGCGCCTGTCCATCCTCAACCAGTTAAGTTCTTTAAATGTGTGTGAAATGTGGTGATACTTTCGTAAGCCAAATATTAGCCGCGAGCAAGTGTTTTGAACTTTCTGAATACGATTTTTATCAACAGTATCCAAGCAAGGACCATAAATAAAATCACAATAGTTGAAGCTGGACAGAACCAGAGATTGACAAAGCATTTTTCTTAAGTGAAAACTAAGAACGTGACGACTATTATATAAAATTTTCAACGACAAAAATGACTTTTGATTTAGCAATTTAATATATTCCCTGAACCTCAACTCAGTATCCAATACAATACCCAAATTTTTTACACGATCAACCTTAGGAAGAGAAACATTATCTAAGAGGATAATTAAATTATTTTTAAGAAAATCTTTTTTGGGACCAAAAATCATAACATTTGATTTAAGAGGGTTAAGTTTTAGGTTATGCTCAGAAGATAGTTGTTTAAGTAAATTCAGGTCATGGTTTATTAAAGAAGATGCATTTAAATAATCCTCATGATCAAAGTGAAGATAAATCTGGGTATCATCGGCAAAAGCTTTCAGTTTACAGTATTTTAATGATTTTAGTATATCTGAAGTATAGATAATAAACAATAATGGTCCGAGGATGGACCCCTGAGGTACGCCTGACAAAATTCTAGCTTCCTCGGAAAAAGAATCATTAGACAATATTTTTTGAAATCTGTTATGAAGATATGATTTTATCAAGTTTACTGAACCATCAAGAAATCCATAAAATTTGAGTTTTGCCAATAAAAGTTCATGGTTGATCGTGTCAAACGCTTTCGAAAAGTCCAACAGAACCAATGCAGTAGATAACTTTTTATCAATTGACGTTATTATGTCATCAGTAACGCTAATCAAGGCAACATCAGTACTTAAGTCCTTTCTAAAGCCACACTGAGCATCCGGGATAATTTCATTCACATTGCAATACTCAACCAACTCATTATACAGAACCCTTTCAAAAACTTTTGATAAAGCCGGTAAAATACTAATTATTCTTAGATCACCAAAGTTAGTTGGATTTTTTACTATTGGAAGAGGTTTGCCTATTGACATTTTCCACTGATCAGGAAAATAATTTTGTTCAATACAACAATTGATTATGTGTGCAATGTAAATGTCCAAAAACGGACTGCAATACTTAAGTAATTTGGCACTAATTCCATCAACCCCCGTAGCATTTGTTTTTATACCATTTATTATTTTATTAATTTGACTAACACTAGCCAAATTAAAAGAAAACTGAATGTTGTTATTGAAAGTATTTTGATTGTAAAAATTTATTTTAGAAGAACAGTCTGACGTATTTTGTAAAAATTCACTGAAAAATAAGTTCATCTCATCAGGATTTAGTAAATTATTAGGTATATTTAAATCATTATTTGAACATACGTTAAGAGATTTAAGAGTCTTCCAGGTTTTTTTAATATTATTTTCAGCGCATATATTAGATAAATACTGCTTTTTTTCCCTTCGCAGCACAGACAATGTAAGATTTCTCAACACTTTATAATTATCCCATTCGTGTAAATCCCGGGTCCTCTTAAATTCTTGAAGTGCTTTGTCTCTTTGTCGCATAAAAACTTTAAGATTTGATGTGAGCCAGGGCGCCCATGGTTTAGTAATCCTTGAAGTTTTAAGTGGGGCATGCTTATCGAAGATATAAAGGAGGTATTGATTGAATAAGGAAATTTTGTTGTCAATATTTTGCTCATAAATTATATTATGAGCTTTAAAATTGCTAAAATTTCTGTAGGTTATAAGCTTTGGTTTAATAGACGCCTTTTCTATTTTCAAACAACAATAAACCAAGGAGTGATCTTTATCTAGGCAATAAAAATAATTGCAAGTTAAGGTAGGTTAGTTGTTCTAAAGTGACATCTCGTAAAGTTACTAGTCAGGTTATTTACATATATGTAAAATCTAATATTACATTTTCAAAAGTTCTAATCGGCCCTGCTTCTTCAAAAAAAAATCAAAGAAATCGAAATAAACTGAAGAAAGAAACGACAAAATTACTAGCTAAGAAAAGGCACTAAGATAACCAAAGTAAGAGGGCTAGACAAATTGTCCAAAAATCGAATCAGGGAAAACTAACTACTGCAAGGAAGACACATTAAATGCACCGAAACTAAAGTCCATCCACTCACACAAGGTACATATTTTATAACATTAAAGAATTACTAAAACAGAGTTTTACCCACAATATCGAAACAGAATTTTTGCACTCGACGCGCGTTTCGCTAACCGTGTTAGCATCATCAGGAGATAATTAAAACTCGTAGTTTTAATCATCTCCTGATGATGCTAATATGGTTAGCGAAACGCGCGTCGAATGCAAAAATTCGGTTTCGGTATTGTGGATAAAACTCTGTTTTAGTGCATGTTGCCGAAGGTTCCAAACCCCAACGTAAATTAAAGAATATTAAACAGTCACGTTCATTGGCAACGTATTTCTGAACAAAATTGAGGCTTGAGTTCTTGGAGCCCTCGTAATATTAACGTTTACTTTTAGATCAGGCATGTACATGTGTGGCTCTTTTTTCTCTTTTTGGAAGGATGCTAAAATTAAACGAAATTGATCAAAACAAATGGCCAAACCACCAGAACAAGACGAGAATATCCATTGCTGATTTCCACTGTAATTAATGAGAGAATATTACTTTGGCATGTACTGTAACAATATATTATATGTAATGTTATTTTTTATTACGCATGCACTATAATCAACGATTATCGCACGCTCCGGCGTGCTTAAAATGATGTTTATGATGCACCTACTTTTTTAAAGGTTGCTATAGAAACATTTGATCATGTCAAAGGTGACAGATTAATATATTCGTCAATATATTCCTTAAGTTCAATATTTAAAACATTTTTGAGATTATGATGCATTTGTAATAAAAAAATAGCGTATGATATACGTGTATAAGAGGCCTTTAAAGCCCTTGCGACTTACAAAACACTCCGCTGCGCGTCGTGTTTTGAAATATGTCGCGCGTGCTTTAAATGCCCTCTTATACACTTATATCATAATATACTATTAAAAAGTGCCTTTCTTTTGAAATTGCAACTCTTTATTTTGATTCCCTTTTTCATCATTCTTGACGGGATTCTAAATGCAGGTTTAACAAAAGACAAATGATAAGATTTATATAGAGTTGTGAATGAAAATTAAATCGAATAGTAAAATAATGAATACAAATAGAAACCTGGCTTTAACTAGTAAACTTAGTAATTTCATTTCTGGACCGTTTCAGACTCAGTAGATACTGGAAATTAAAATTCTGTATTTTTTAAGAACAATATTATAAGGCGACAAAGCTAAACTACGATGCCAAATTCAGAAAATGATACCTAGCATAATCCAGTATCTCCAATTATGTATTGACAGAATATAATTTGCCTTATTCAACATAATATTATGATCACCCTGAAAAGACTAACATAAATCAGTATACGTGCTGAACTCGGATAGGGAAGCCATATCCAACTTTAATAATTATTGAATGGATCCAATTTCAAACAAGCCCCATTTATTTAACTTACTCTTGCGCTTTTATTCTGCATTTAAAACGCCCCAGGTATACTATTTCAGAGTTTAGTGGAGTTGTATTCCAGATTATAAGCTATAATCCTTATTCCTTTATATAGAAAATTGGCTTGTTCCACTAGAATATATGAATTTTAAGAGCTTTGGCGCTAGGTTGGTTGTGAATTAAATATTTATGGGGGATGTTTTCAGATGAAGTATTCCTTAAGACAGAATAGCTGTAGACTGCTATGTAAAGAATGGAATCATATTACCAATGATGATATTGTTTAAACTTTCGCGTATCAACGGGGTACATTTTGTACCTCAGACGTGTGTAATAAAGTGTAGCTTAGAAATTGATTTTTTTTAGATATATTGTTTCTATAATAACTTCCAGTAACATTTTCCATAATCTGATGACGTTATAATAAATCATGTATTTTCATATCTTTGTAGTAAAATTTTGTAATAAGAATAATACTTTTTGAATATGCGAAAATGTTACAGTTTTCAGGCAAAGAAACTATCGATAGTATCAACAAACCATTACTAAAGAAGCTGCCTGTATCAAAGCGAGTCTTCAAATTTTGTATTTCATTTATAAGATACTTACTTGATTGTTGCATTACCAATTAATTTTAACCATTAGTTATGTCATCCAATAGTTATTTCGCGGGCCCCACCCTTTGGATTAATCTGGTAAAGGGCCCACAGTGCACCGGGCAGCTTATTACAGTGGAGAAACAGCAAACCAGGGGTCTATTCCGCATGTCAGTACTGGTTGCGGGCGTGCAAAGCGTGCACCGCACGCAGGCGGCAGGCCCAGGGGGCGGCAAATCGAGCGCCGGCTAGCAGCGCGACCAATGGGCATTTTATAATTTTTTGTAATTCTTGCAATCACGGAGGAACCACAACAATTTTTTATGAGGTAAAAAAATCTATTTTTGTTGATAAATTCTCTTATTTTAATTACTAGGGGGGCTGTTTTTAATAAAACCTTGTTAATTATACATCAAAATGAGGGAAATTTAATGCAGATTCTAAAAATATATAGTTTCCGTAACCCCAAAGTAGCTCATATTAAAATATTGATATTTTTTGACAAAACTCCCCCAAAAAGGATAATAAAGCAATTAATGTCCTTTAGCCCGTCCTGTCCTTAAGAGCGCGCGAGGAGTGCCCGTTGAGGGGATAAGAAAATATGTCATAGTATAGAAAAAAATCCGACCGATGGACCGAATGACGTTAAAACCGCCATCTATTGGCATCCGTTAAAACTAAAATGCATTACCAAACGTCGTCTGTCATTCTGTGAAAAACAGGACTGGCGAAGTTAGGCGAATCCCCTTTGCGCTTCCTTCTCAACTGGTAGGTTAGGTACCTAGATACTTGTACGCATTAGAACAGTGCTATGGTAGATAAATAGTAATGATGGCACATTAAATTGCAATTATTTTGTTAATAAATCTTTTGAGGTGGGTTTCAGCTTAATTATTGATATTTAAACTTGTCTAGTGTAATTATAATTCAATCATCCGTCAGTATAAAACAGAAGTGCAAAGGAATCGTAATTATGGTATGTACTAACCTACGTTTATTTATAGACTATCACAATAATTACTGTTCAAGGAACAATAAATAAGGAATTTTAATTATTAAATAATGTACGTTTTAGTATATAAAATTCGTCTTTAATAGTAATTTTGAAGATTAATGGACTAGGTTATGTTATGATTGAAATGAACTTATTGTAGAAAACGTTACGTGGGTTCGAAGTTCGAATTCTATTTATCTGAACTTTTCCGGCATAGTATTGTATCAAAAAAAATTAAAAAAATACCTTACATTTACAAATAATTTCAGGAACCGCAGAAAAGGAACAACTTTCGGGAGCGCAATTTCGACAGCAAAAACGAGAAAAGGAGGTGCAGAAAGAAAAAATGGCGTGTTCTTTACTAAAATTTTTAGGCAAGCCAGAAAATAAGGAAACGGAATGCCAAGAAGATATTGAGGTAGCTTTAACAAGCACAGCCTTAAATCAAGAAGTTATGGACGTAACTGAAGAAAAAAATATAAGTTTTTCGGAAGGAGCCTCAAGCAAAACAAGAGAAGGTACTACTGAAGAACCTGTAAGCAGTTTATCGTCATTAGTAATATGTAGCAATTTAGATTGTGGTGATGATCCCGGTTTGTGGCCTGTCAGTATGACTAATGATCTTGTAAATATTTTGGTTAATCGTGGTCTCGTACAGGCGTCCAACTGCAACTTTCCTATAAATGACCATGGAAGAAAATTTACAGACAATTATTATTATAGAAATCTTCCCAATGGAGAAAAAATTAACAGGGAATGGCTTGTTTACTCTATTTCGAAAGATTCAGTATATTGTTTTTGTTGCAAAATATTTGGTAAATCTGTTAGTAGTTTGTCTACTTTGAACGGTTTTTCTGATTGGCAACATTTATCATTAACATTGAAACATTGATTTGTATAGGAGTGGATAAGCAATAGCCGCCTGTCGCACTATTCAAAAGTGGCAACCTATGGGCGAAAAAACAGGTTTCTGCGCATGACAAAATCGACGTAAAATGGAAAAACGTAAACAAAGAAGATACCGTTTTGTCATGCGCGCTAAAACACTTGCCGTCTCAGCAGGCGTCGGTCAGGATCGAACTTGGCTTTTGCCTTTGACGTGTTTTCGTTTTGACGGTGCGGGGTTTTGAGTTAATAATTCGAGTTTTTTCTTTTTTTTACTTTCTTTGGACCTAGTGTCTGTAGTTGCTTAATTAGTTTTAGTTTAGTGGTTCACGTTTGTGGTTTGTACGTAACCTATTTTGATTTTCGTTTACATTGAACAATACGTAGATAAACAATCGGCGATGCTACCAAAATAGAATCCTGAAAGTGTATGGTTGTGTTTTGTAGTAGTAGAGGCAAAATACCCGGGATTTCCTATTTCAAGTAAGTCTAATTATTATAAGTATTACTTATTTATACCTTATTGTTTGTTTCACTACGCTAACTGGGGCCTATTTTACAATCGGCAAGACTCCTCTACCGAATATTTGATGAAATAATCACTTTCGAAGTCCGGGCCTGTCTATTTACCTTCACGGTGCAACAGCTAGCTCCTACGAATTTTCTAATGCGCAAGTCCAAATAGAAATATCTTTGTTTACATTTCGCGGTCGTAAATTTGCCATGTTTGGTCTATTTATTGCTTATCCACTCCTATACAAATCAATGCATTGAAAAGACATGAAACAATGCAGATTCTAAAAATATATAGTTTTCGTAACCCCACACTGAAAATGTGAAATCTTGGGTACAATTGAAGAATATGTTAAAAAATAAAACTACTGTAAATCAAATGCAACTGAGACTATTAGAATCTGAAAAAAAAACAATGGTGTGATGTATTAGAAAGAATCATAGGCGTAATCAAGTTTTTATCTCAACAGTGTCTGGCTTTCCGAGGGTCGTCAAAAACATTATATGAACATAATAATGGCAATTTTTTAAAAGCAATCGAAATGATAGCATCCTTTGATTCAGTCATGCGGGAACATATTCTTAGAATTCAATCCTCGAAATCAGATTCAAGTTGTATGACTCATTATTTAGGAGATCAAATTCAGAATGAAATAATTGAGTTGCTCGGCACGACCATAAAAAATTATATATTGAACAAAGTTAAAAAATCAAAATATTTCTTCATTATAGTGGATTGCACACCAGATGTGAGTCATACAGAGCAAATTACAGTTGTACTTAGGTATGTTATTTTAAATAATGAAACAAAAAATGTTCAGATATGTGAAAATTTCATTGGTTTCTGTTCGATCACCAGCTCTACAGGTGAAGGTCTATTAAATTTTGTTTTGGATTTATTTTCACAATTAAATCTCAACATTCAAAACTTACGTGGTCAAGGTTATGACAATGGTTCTAATATGCGTGGAAAACACAATGGACTACAAAAAAAAATTTTGGAAATCAATAACCGTGCATTTTACGTCCCATGCTCGGCGCATAGTCTTAATTTGGTAGTGAACGATGCAGCAAATGTTACGTATGAAACTGTGAATTTCTTTAATATAATTCAAGAAATTTACGTTTTCTTTTCATCATCTACAAAAAGGTGGTCGGTAATTTGCAAACATTTACCAGATTTAAAATTAAAAGCTTTAAGTGCCACGCGATGGTCCAGCAGAATCGATGCAGTTAAACCATTACGGTATAACCTCGAAAATATATTTGATGCTTTGCTGGAAATATGTGGTGATTCGTCGAAATGGGATTGTACTACATCTCACAAATCTCATTCGCTTGATTTAAGCATTCAAAATTATAGATTTATTTGCTCGGTAATAATTTGGTTCGATATTTTAAACGAAATTAATGCTCTGAGCAAAATGATGCAGAGTCCCACAATGAATAATCAAATCTGCATAAATTTGTTAAATAAGTTGATTGATAAGTTCACTGAATATCGCACGGCTGAACACTTTGAAACGGTGTTAGCAGAAGCTTCCAAAGTGGCTCACGAACTCAATGTAGAAACAGATTTCCCACCAATACATACAGTTCGTTCAAGAAAAAAATCAACACAATTTCACTATGAACACAGTGATGAAGTCTTAGTAGACCCCAAAATCAAATATAGAGTAGAGTTTTATTTTAGAATCCTAGATCAGACAATAACTTCTTTAAATGATAGATTCGACGAGTCAAAAACATTTACCGACGTATTTGGCTTTTTTAGCAATAACTTATTTAATTATTCCAATGATGAAGAATGAAACATTGTAAAGATTTAAATCTGAAACTTAAAGATGATTCAAGTAGTGAATCAGATATTGACGGTATTGATTTATTTAATGAAATCATTGCATTAAAATTGCATTTTGCAGAAAACCGGTCTAATGATCCACAAACCTTATTACAATATCTTTTTACCAATGACTTAAGTTCAACATTTCCGAACACAGTAATAGCTCTAAGAATATTACTTACACTGCCGGTTTCAGTTGCATCTGGTGAAAGATCCTTTTCAAAATTAAAAATTATCAAAAACTATTTAAGATCAACAATGCTTCAGCAAAGACTAAGTTATTTAGCTATAGTTTCAATTGAGCATGAAATTTTAGACAGTTTGGATACAAGAAAGTTGATAGAAGATTTCGCAAATGTAAAGGCAAGAAGAGCTAAATTTTTGTGAACAAAAATAATAAGTACTTAATTATTTAAAATAAATGTGTTATCTTCGTTAAGTTGTTTTTTTCCCCACCATAATTATCCTTTTTTTGACAAAACTCAGAACATGAGAAAACATTAATTATCCTTATTTTGACAAAACTCAGAGTAAGTAGTCGTAGGGTAGGGCGGCATAATCGGTATTGCACGCGGGCGACGAAACAGCTAGCGGCGGGCCTGGCTGCCTTCGAAACTTTCTTAAAACAAGCAGAATAAGAAAGAAAGAAACCTAATACTGATGCTAATCCAAAGTATCAAAACTTAAGTAAAGTGCTACCCATATGAAACATAAACTAAACTAAAGCCTTGACCAAAGAATAACTAAATAGAGTAATACCAGAGGGGGCATGGTATTGCACAAAATGACGGTTAGAAAGGTTTGGAAACAGCTTATTGAACAACCAGCTACTCATCTTGCGGCGGCATCCTTTGATTTGGGAAAGTCAAATGAAAATTTTAGAAGAGGGCCTTGACTTAATATTTTCCTAAACGTCTGGGCATCTGAATAATACTTTTGACAGTTCGTTTAATTTAAAATACGATGTTTTATCGTCTAAAATTATTTTGAAAACGATTTTAAATGCCAAATTGTATAAAAATCCGGTCTTTTTAGGGCGATAGCCGTAGCTTCGTGTCATTACATTGCCTGAAAAATCACGAGACCGGGGAACTGAACCGCTCAGGGCACTGTCAGGTTTGGACACTCCAACTTTCCTATTTCGATAGAGATGAGTAGCTGGTTATTGAATAAGCTGTGGTTTGGATCTAGAATACACTTACAGTGGAGAAACAGCAAACTAGGGGTCAAAGAGAGAGAGAGAG
>MU186047.1:0-18397 GCA_016904865.1 Pissodes strobi | reverse complement strand
GAGAGAGAGAACCTGCAATCTACATCACATCGAGGTTGTAGGAAATAATTTCAAATTATAGGACACAAAAAACTTGTGTTTGTTTTCGCAATGGTGAAGCTTTCACTTCGTGTGGTCTTACTCGTAAGCACTTATCATTTTGTGTTATGTTATGTTATGTTATGTTTATGTTAGTACTATATATCTCAGCAAAACTATCAATTTATCAATATGGCCAATTTAAAGTAAGACGTACAGTTTTACCCCGGTAGCGGGTAGGTACTTCTCTCTCGCTCCCAAAAGAGAATAGATGCACTTCAGGGTTTGACATCCCTGCCCACACGAAGCACTTGATGTTCTCCACTTCCCTACTCAGATGCATCACGTCGTCCCCCCGTAATCCTCACCTGCAACACATATCCTGTCTTATCCCAACCATAAAGGAAGACAACGGGAAACCACTCGGATCTCCGGGGGGAGCGGTCTTGGACAACGTCATGCGAAAAGGAATTAATACACGCTACATTACACGGATCGGTACATGGAACATTCAAGGGCTTCTCCAGGTAGGAAAAGTGTACATCATCGAAAAAGAAGCCCTCTCAAACAGAATAGATCTGCTAGGCCTCTCGGAAACACACTGGAAAGAATCCGGGCATTTCACCACAGACTCGGGTAACACAGTGTACTTCTCAGGCAAAGATATAGAAAGCAGCAAGTAGCATTCTTACTGCCCCGATCAACCACCAAAGCTGTCCTAGGATACAATGCTGTTAACGATCGAATCATAACAATAAAGATCAAGTCGCACCCCTTCAACTTCAACGTCATACAAACTTATGCCCAACTAGTGACTCGTCGGATGAAGCTATTGAGGCTTTTTACGAGCAACTGAATGCTACCTTAAATGAACTTCCAAAAAATGAAATTCTCGTTGTTGCTGGAGACATGAATGCATAAATTGGCAAAACAAAAAACATAGATGAACAACTCAATCGGGGCCCGTTCGGCTTAGGGACAAGAAACGAACCAGGTAAACGTTTGCTTCAATTCTCCCAAGAACAAAATCTCACTATTGCAAACACATTATTCTCACATCATAAAAGACGCCTATATACATGGATATTACAGGAGATAGATGTAGGAATCAAATTGACTACATTATGGTCAGATCTCGTTGGAAGTCCTCTATCGTTAATTGTAGGACGTACCCTGGAGCTGTCTGCGGATCAGATCATAATTTATTAACAATGAAGTTCAGGCTCCGCTTAAAAAGAATCTACCACTGACATAACAGGATTAGCATGACCGAAACAGTCAAACGACAATTTCAAAAAGAAATACAAAGCAATCTGGAGGCCGAAAAACAGGACATAATTAGTAAACAAGACCCAGACCAAGAATGGGAAGCATTAAGAAATACTATTAAGATAACAGCAGGTCGCCTTCAACAAACAGATAACCCCATACATCGGCCAAACAAATCCTGGATCACACAGGCGGCCATAGAAACAATTAACAAACGAAAATAAATGAAAAGAAATTGTACTTTACCGATAGAAGACTGTGACCTATACAAGAGACTAAGTAAAAAGATACAAAAACAATGCAGACCAGATAAAAACAACTACATTAAAAATATATGCAGGGAACTCACCCATGACACCAGAGACTTGTATAAAAAAGTAAGGGAAATAACACGCAGATTCAGACCAAAGACTTCCACAATTGAGGACAAGGACGGAAAGATCGTATGGGAAGATGAAAAAGTGATCGAACGATGGAGACAATATTGCGAGGAACTAACGTATGTCCCGAAAGTTTTGGCACAAAATATTTAACCAAATATTTTTGTAATACGTAACTTTATTTAAACTTTTATTATTAGCTATAATTAACGGCTTAGTAACTAACAAAATTATTAACTTAAATTAAATAAAAGGGCCCGTGCTGCTCAGTTAGGCGCAATTTTCTGCGAACATCACGCATTAGGTTCTGGACAACTTAAACATCTATTTCGCCTATCTTTCCAAAAATTCTACGCCGCGCAGTAGTTGTTTCTCATTTTCGGCTTGCCACCCTCCATCATACACTTTGCGGGATAACAATGCCCAAAAATCTTCAATTGGGCGGGCCTGAAGTAAATTAGGGGGTTATCTTGTCTTGGTACCAAAAATATGTTATTTTGATGAAGGTAATTTTGAGTTGCTCTTGCATAATATCATCTCCATCGTGATGTTGGTGTACAAAATCAACTAATTTATTGAGGCAGTTGTTAATATACCTTTCCGCATCTGTAGCTTCCCCCCTAACTCGACCCACATAAGGTCTAGATATCCCTCTATATTTAACTATATATTTTTATATTTAACATTGCTTGAACACTCTTCTATATTGTCCGTATAAAAACCATCGTTTCCTTTGATTTCCGAGTTGGCAAGTGTAAAGTATTTTTCATCGTCCAGAATAATGACTTTCTCATTTGAAAAATGTATCCGCCTAAGTTGACGACAGCATCTTGGTATCCGTGCTAATTGATTTACGGTATATTTAGGACACTTTCGTCTTTTTCGATATTTTTTACCGTTTCTTGCCAATTCCCGCGATACTGTACTCCTTGAAGAAAGGAATTAACGCGCTAATTTTCTTGTAGAAACCCCGACTCTGTCTTTTGCTCTTCTTACCAACCTTTCCGCTCTTTCTCGCGTAAAACCTTCTTGGTCTTCCACTTTTTGGAAGATTTAAACAGGGAATTCCTTCTTCACATTCGGCTATAGTACGGTAAATACTTCTGCGTGAAATATTTTGGTTTTGAAAAATGCGAACTATTTCAGCCCTAGGGATTCGTCCAACCAAATTATAAATGCTTTTTCGTAATTCTAATTTATAAGACATTTTTACGCAACTGATTTAAAAAAAGGACATGTCGAACTAATGTCAAGGAAATAAACAATTTTTTGTTTCCAAAGCCATCTCGATATATTATCATTACAACCTATTTTTAGGCCCCTAAATTTTGTGCCAAAACTTTCGGGACATACATTATACACCGAAGAAACCAAAATAACGGTCGAACAACAGAAATTAAATATACAATTTGAAATGGAGCCCAATATTCTTCGGTCTGAAATTGAGGAAGCCATAAAAAACCTAAAGCTAAATAAATCCTCAGGAAAGACTTATGCTGAATTCATAAAAGCACTAGGAGACTTACATGATATATGTAATAAGATCTGGCAAAGTGGTCACTGGCCTAAAGACTGGACAACGTCTGCATTTTGTTCCTATTCACAAAAGGGATCTACCAAAAAATGTGAAAATTTTCGAAGGATATCTCTAATTTCACATGCCAGCAAAATCCTGCTTAAAATAATAGATAGACGGCTGCAGAACTACTTAGAGAGCCAGATCCCTCCAGAACAAGCAGGCTTCCTTAAGGGAAGAGGGACTAGGGACCAATTATTTAACATCCGCCAATTAATCGAGAAAGCCCGGGAGTTCAACATACACATGCTCCTATGCTTCACAGATTACAAGAAGGCGTTCGATTGTGTTCTATGGAGTAGTCTTGGGAATATATTGAAAGAAATGGGAGTCCTTTTCATCTCATATCTCTGATCAGCAACCATATGGAAATAACAACGCCATGGTTAGTTTCGACAATAAAACATCAAACATTTTCAAAGTACATAGGGGAGTGCGTCAAGGATGTATCCTATCGCCGAGACTGTTTAACGCTTACGGTGTATCAATCAATGTAGAAAGATACATAATCTCAAGTACGCGGACGACACTACCCTAATAACAAGAGATGAAGATGAGATGATTACACTTCTTGATCAGGTCGCAAATGAAAGCCGAGCTCTAGGTCTCGAAATAAATTTAGACAAGACCAAGCTAATGGTCGTTGATAGGAGTAACACCATACAGTTAAGAAATCTGCAAAATAGAATTGAAGTAGTAGAGGAATTCATCAATTTAGGATCGCTAATAAAGCAAGGGAGGGTGTGAAACAGAAATAAGAAGACGGATAGTATTAGCGAGGCCAGCAATGTCAAACTTATCCAAGATATGGAAAGACAGATGCATAACCAGAAACACTAAAAAAATCCTGGTAAACACCTTAGTGTTTTCGATATTCTCATATGGTTCCGAATTCTGGACAATAAAGTCGAGCGACAGGCAACGAATAGATGCATTTGAAATGTGGTGCTGGCGGAGGATGCTTCGCATATCCTGGACTGCACGCCGGACCAATGTGTCAGTATTAAGCGAATTAGGAATCACCGATCAATTATTCACCAATTGCCGACGTCGCATTCTGGGTTACTTCGGACACATCACCAGACGAGATTAAGACAATCTAGAAAAACTTATCGTGCAGGGCAAAGTGGAAGGTAAAAGGTCAAGAGGAAGATCTCCATCACGATGTATAGACCAAATTAGAGAAATTACAGGGCAAACTTTGCAGACAAATTTAAGACTAACGGAAGACCGACAGCATTGGAGACAATTGACCCATCTATGCTCATAGACACGATGTAACAACTCTTCAGTAATAAAGATATGACTAAGAAGAAGAGTACAGTTCACCAGACGAGATTAAGACAATCTAGAAAAACTTATTGTGCAGGCCAAAGTGGTAGGTAAAAGGTCAAGAGGAAGATCTCCATCACGATGTATAGACCAAATTAGAGAAATTACAGGGCAAACCTTGCAGACAAATTTAAGATTAACGGAAGACCGACAGCATTGGAGACAATTGACTCATCTATGCTCATAGACATGATGTAACAACTCTTCAGTAATGAAGATATGACTAAGAAGAAGA
This sequence comes from Pissodes strobi, assembly GCA_016904865.1. Classification (NCBI taxonomy): domain Eukaryota; kingdom Metazoa; phylum Arthropoda; class Insecta; order Coleoptera; family Curculionidae; genus Pissodes; species Pissodes strobi. Next base: position 13,587 of record MU186047.1, on the reverse strand, counting down.
GTACAGTTTTACTTAAAATATATAATTCAAATGGCTAAAAGAAGATACTGTCTATAGAATGCTGACAATATGAAAAACTCGACAATAACTTAAAATACCAACAATATTCAAAGGCTGGCAATATCGAAATAAAATTTGTTATACTTTAAACGTTACAAATTATCTCAAAGTAATCACTCAAGTTCTGCAGATTAGAGATTTCTAATAGGATCTAACCGATATCACCAAAAGAAGTCAAACTGGTGCAAGCTAAGTCAAAGTACCTTGAAATGAAGACAACAATTGCGCCCAACAAAATTTAGTATCAAGTGATTGCTAAAATCGTAAATTTATTGAGAAACAGCGTTAATTTTTTAAATTCAATTCTTTTTACGAAACATTTTTAATTCTTTTTTAATTGCCCTTGTTATGATCAAATATGCAAAAGCGTAGAAAAATTCGTATTTTTAATTACATATTTACTGCATCGATATAGCAGCTCTGAATTCCTGGACTCTGCATAAACCAAATGAAAATACTTAAGCACCAAAACTTTCACAAATTTACTGCCGCAATATAGCGAAAGTTTCGCAAAGCTTTTAAGTAGTATAATGTTATAATCCATCAAAGGAGTTCTCATTAATATTTTAGTGTTTGGTGCTTTACTAGTCAGAAAGCTTGTCGAAAACTCATATGAACCGTATATAAAGTGTGGTTTATAACTCGATTCAAATTAATTTTACAAAAACCCACAAAAGTATTTTGAATTGAGATTTTCCATTATGAAAGTTCAGCTTAAACGAATACAAGTTTGAGTAGAACCTACAGTACATTTGTTTAAAGACACTTTTAACTTGAAATTTGGAACTCGTTTCCGCTTAGGTTCCACAAAAAAAATGTATAAACCATAAAATCAAAAGTTGAATGGATTTAAAACAAAAGGAAAAATATCAGAATGATTCAATTATTGAGTCTAATTAATTCAAATAAAGTATACCTACTATTTGCTGCGCATTTGGAGCACAGATAGATCTGTAAAGAGAAAATCGTTTTTTCCCATACATTTAGTGGAATAATTTGTTTTCTTAAAAAAAATTGAAAGTTGGCGTCAAGTCAATTAGGGCAAAAAAAAACAATAACCATATTGTGGTACTCTGTATTGCTTAAGATTATACCTGGTCATGATTAGCTTTACCTCAGGTCATATTTGAAATGATTGATGTTTGGGAAATACGCCAACAAGTGTATTAACTTGCCGTTTTTCACCTTATAGTTTGATGGTAACACCCTGTATGCTCGTAGTATGATTATGCAATAAACTCCGAAAAGATTTATTTTATCCCAGGTAACCAGCAATTTGTTAATTTAAAATATGACATTTCAGTTACTCCTTAGTCCGAACCTGGATTGTCGGTATAACAGATTTCATTATATGAAATAATCACTAGCACTGGAAGTCTAGTTGTTACTCTCCGTCAAGGAAAGCGATTTTTTAACATTTAATTTCAATATATAGTTATCTCCGTCAATGTTGTGTAAACAACAATCTGTCAAATAAACAACAATATGTAAAATAATACCAAATTTATTCATAGGATCACGGCTGTATGTTTGAATGTAAAAATAACTAACGGGTCTTCAGCCAATAAGGTTTATTAAAAGTTGATTTGTTTTGCGTCCAAGTTTTCGGTCAGTATATCGTGACCTTCGTCAGGGAATCAAAACTAGTTTTGACTTTGACATTTTATGTAGTTCTATATGTTATTCTAATATTTTACCAATTTTTTACAATATTTTTTTAAAATGTTATAATTGCCAAAATTGAGTTAACCTAGTTTTGATTCCCTGACGAAGGTCACGATATACTGACCGAGAGCTTGGACGCAAAACAAATCAACTTTTAATAAACCTTATTGGCTGAAGACCCGTTAGTTATTTTTACATAAAATAATACCTTTCAAAATGGAATAATGGGCTCGCCCACTCCGTTCCCGCTTTTCTATCTATCCACTAACTAGAGAAATTAGATTTTAGTGCAGTACAGTCGTTCACTCGTAAAGCAGATAAAAAGTTGTAGCTCTGTTGGCGCCAAGATTTGGGCCATTTTCTCATTTAGTTTGCACAGATATTTAGAAAATATCTGCGGTATTCTGTGTTACCTTTTTTCGACACTGGGCGTTTTAACGCATTTTCTTCAGACAATACAGCGCGTAGCGTCTCTCCTGTTGAAGACAGAAGAAGGTAAAATGTTTGAAATTTGTAGTAGGCAAATCTTTTCCTGTCCTCAAGATTCGAATCAACTGCTCGAAGTCTTATGTCCCTGGTGAAGTACAGTTAAGAGAATAGACGAAGTAAAATCACAAGGTGTGAACGAAAAGGCAGTCAAGTTGAACTTTTGAAATAAAGAAAGTTTGATTAAATACAGTAAAGAGATAAGTTCATGGTAGATTCAAATAATCAAAAAGTGTTGTTAGACATTTATTAATACTTAGTTAACCTTATGTACAGTACCTATTTAGTTTTATGTGTGAAAGGATGAATGTTTGAAGGAAGTTAGAGATCATTGTACATATTAATCATATTTAATTCAAATTAATACTTGCATTAAAGTACGTAATACCTAACATACATGTTTCAATTCAAACCCTATAAATAAAACTCCACCACACTATTTTGATACAGTCCACTGATTAAAGAGGTTAATTATAAAGTTAATTACCACCTCCACCTTTGTGGTCACAGTTGAATTTGAGAATTAATTGATTATGCCGACCAATTTACTTCATTCCTGGTAATATCTGATCACAATAGTGTAAACTAGCCTATTGTAAACTAGCTTCAAATAATTAAAACGCCGAAAAGTCAATCAAAGAATATATTATGTAGAGATATAGAAATTATAATCAAATATCTAATGCACCGATTGGTCGCTTCTATATGAATAATCGTCCCTTTTCCTTTTTGTCACCCGACCCGACTCATCGTTATCATGCTTATGCAATCATTCTCCGTAGTGGGATCTTATTAGTCCGAGAGCCGTTGCTTACCATAGATTGAAACCACATTCAAATAAATTAATCAGCCAACCGCTGACGCATAGGAAAAAAAATAATAAATATATCGGAGAAACTGACTGGTTAAATAAACCAAATTGACGTTAACTAATCGTGGTAAGCAACATAAATCATGATCATGTTTTGTTTATAGTGTCAATTGGCGTAATATTAACTAACAGTATCGTAGTTATGACACGTCAATACAACTGTGAAATTGAAAATAGTACAATAATTTAAAGCGTTACTAAATTTGCTAATAATGATAATACAAAAAAAAACTTTAAACGTGCTTTAAAGATAATGAAGTCATCAGTAAATTATTCAGTGATTAGAATATGAAAAAATAAGCTTATCTGAACTTCATGGTTCGACCTGCTGGACTGGTCGAGAGCTTTCTAGACGACCTCAAGAGGGAAACTTCTAGGCGATCGAAGACTACACCAGGGACTGCTTCGATAGACGTACTTCTCTGCGCCTACTCAGCTGGTGAATATAAGGAACTTCCAGGATAGAAGAAAGGCATTTCACGTAGTAAAAAAACTGTGAAACATCAACATATTTACGATGTTTGCTTAAAACCCAAAGCGAGGCAGAGCAAATACCACACACACAAAAAATTCCATATTTTACTTGTGAAGGGTTTTAAATCTGCTTGTACGCTGGAATCAGCCAGGTTGCTCAATAGATGGACGAGGTGGAACCCCTGCAATGAAAATAAGAGAAATCTAGCAACCAACCATGCGCAGACACAAAATGACAAAATTACGACGAATGAAAAACAAAACGTATTTCATCTGATGGAGACAGTGAAAATCCCAGTCATGGAGCGAGTCCAGGCACAAGGCAAATAGTACACTAAAGATTAGGAAAAAAAAATTTTCAACCATGACAGCTCACTGCCAATTGCAACTGCTCACCCTTGAAGAGTACCCCACTTGATCGATTTTCATCGATGACTATGATGAAAATCCCTTTCTAAAGTTTAAGCTAACTTTACGAGTTACATGCCAAATTCCACTCAAAATATTTGGTCCATGTTTATATTCCAACCTGTCATCCGAGATTCGAACTACTCATGTTTTATGCTTTTTCTTACTACACTATATCGCAGTGTCACATTTGTAGGTATGCTTTATACCGCAGCTGATCTTTAATACGAATAATTAACAAGTGGTTCGAAAAACAAGTATTTTAAAAAATCTTAATTCACAAATCCCGTGGTTCGAAACACTCTAGTAGAAAAGACAATAACCAAAATCGAACGCTACATTAAAGGAAATCAACTAAAACCGGAATAATATGAGTGTTTATGATGTTATAAACACCGAAATAACTTCCAATATGAAGTAACAGTTACACCGTAAGATAAGATTAATTATCCTAAAGTGTCCTATTGTGAGATTGTTTTTACGGTTATTTCATTAAGTTAAGTTTTTATCAAATTTTCGAGAGTTGACTTTCCCAGTGTGATCATATCCTCCTGCATTTTCTCCTTCTTTATTTTCGGTTTTTACAACTCCTTCTTTAGTAACTAAATCCATTTTTGCAGAACAACTGGTACTATAGGGCAAAAAAATCTGAATCAACCTATATGTTTGTACTTTTACCAGTATTTCCAGATGCATTTATGATGTTACAATAATTATTAAAAGTCCTAACAGTTGGATAAGACATAGAATTACTAGGAACTGCACTTATATTTTCCAACTCAAACTAGCCTAAACTGATTCTTTAAAAGCTTTACTTAAAGTTAAAAAAAATCTCAAGGAAACTACTAGGAGAAAGTTGGCACCACAACAATATAATTGAGAAAGGATAATCCAAGCAAAAAATAGCAAACACAAGCCGGATTTGCTGATAAAATATAGTTGCCCCAAAAATCGGTATAAAATGCATTGGAATTAACTAACCCATAAAAGATACATATTTTACAAAATTAATTAACTACGTGACTATTCAAGTGCAAATGTCAATCGAAACTAACATTGTTGACGAGCACATTTTCGAAACAAACTTGAGGTTCAAGCTCCTGTAACCCACTTATTATTAAATATTCACTTTTGTTTAAGGCAACGACATATGTGTCTCCGTTCGACCTTTGCGACAGACATAAAGAAAAAGGATATTGCCAAAACAGATGGCCGAACCACTACAATGAGGCGATAATATTACCCGGAATTAATTGGAGAATTAATATACTATGCACTCTGATCTATACATATATGACAATACTATTCTTATCTCCTTCTTCTTCTACTTATTCTTTCTTATATGATAAAAACCATATAGGTAGGCATCTGCCTGCTTTAACCAATCAAGCCTCTTCCGAAGTTGAGGTCCATTCCTTCCAATTTTTTGGTGGTCTTCCTCGTGTTCCCTTTCCAGTTGGTTTGTTATGTGTTGCATTTTTTCTTCTTCTTAAAGTGCCTAACCTCTATGGATGTTGGCTATCACGTTGATCCAAATTACTTTGTTCACAGTCGCTCTGAATAGGTCTGTTGATGTCATTCCTCCATGTTCGTAGATTTCGCAGCCACGGTATTCATCTGCGTCCTGCTGACCTTCGACCCTTTATTTTCCCTTATAGTATGAGTTGAAGAAGGTGGTATTTTTCATTTCGCATTATATTATGTCCGAAGTATTCCAATTTTCTGCATTTGACATTATTTGATAGGTATTCTAGTTTTCCACCGATGCTTTGCAGTACCGTATCGCTTGACACGCGGTGTATCCATGGGATTCCCAGTATGCGACGGGCATACCACATCTCAAACGCATCTATGCGCTTACATGGGACATCGTTAAAGATCCACGCTTCCGCCCCATAGAGGAGGGTTGAGAGTACATAGCATTTTAAAATACTTATTCTAGTGTAGATGTTGAGGGATAGGTTGCATAGTATGTTACGCATCTTGTTAAACGTCCCTCTTGCTTTTTCGATTCGACATCTTATTTCTCGAGAGTTGTCCCAGTCCTTATTCAAGGCGCAGCACAGGTATGTAACCGTCTCGGCCATTATGGGAGCTACATTGTAAACTGTAGGTTGCCAGTGACATTTTTACTGATAATTAATATGTGTGTCTTCTTACAGTTTATCTTTATACTATATCTGTTGCATGCAATCTCTACACGGTCTCTGAAGTCCCTCAGCATTATCTGCTATAAGGTCGGTATCCTCAGCATGTCTTAGGTTATTTATTATTTCTCCGTTTATTACAACTCCATCTTCTATGTTGTCCAATGCAACTTTAAATAGATGTTCCGAGTAAACGTTGAATAGAAGAGGCGACAGTATATAACCTTGACGCACGCCTCTCCTTATGTTAAACTTTTCCGATGTTCGGTTTGCGACTCGAAAAATGGCTTTTTGTTGCAAGTATAGCTTTGATATTATATCTGTGCCTCTATGGTCGAGTTCTGACTCACGTAGGATTGAGATGAGTTTACCATGTTAGACTTTATCAAATGCCTTTTCGAAGTCTATGAAGCATGCAAATACGTCTGCGTTGACGTTCCGTGCTCATTGAATCTGGTCCTGCATGGAGAATAAGGCCTCTCTGGTGCCCAGTCCCTTGCTGAAACCAAACTTATTCTCTCGTCTAGTCTTCTATATATGCGTGCTTGGATGATATTAAGGAAAGCTTTTAGGATGTGACTCATCAAGCTGATTATTCCGTGGTCGGGGCAATTAGTTGCGTTTGCCTTTTTAGGGAAGCGGGATGAATGTCGACAGCAGCCAATCATTTAGCATCTGACCGTCTATGTAAATTTTATTGAAGATGTTGGTCAGTAGTTTTATCTGTTATGGATCCAGTAGCTTGAAGACTTCTCCATGAATCTGTTCTGGCCCAGGAGCTTTGTTGTTTTCAGTCGCTTGATAGCTGATTCTACTTCTTTCTGTGTGATAATAGGCCTTTGTTCGCCGACCATTGCGGGCACATCATCGATGATTTTGTTTCCGATAAGTTCTTCCATTTACTGCTTCTATCTTGTGAGTTTTTGTCGGCTCGGTAATAATGTTCGAGTCCGTGATTATTCCTGGACCCCGTCTTTGATATCTTCCTGTTCTTTATTTCCTTATGGAGGTTAAGGCTGTCCTCTAGCCACCGTTCTTTAGCCGCCTTTTAGGAGTCTTCTGTGTTTCTTATATTTTACATCATTCCTGTTTCTATGTTGTCTTCTTTCTTCCATAAGTTCCAAGATAGAATTTGTCATCCATTGTTGTCTTTTTACCATCCTATAAGGTCTTAATTCTTCTTCTGTGATGAAGGTTATAGATATTTTTATTTAATTTCACAGATCTTCTATTTCTTATTCGTGATTGCTATTTTCAGACATAGTTTTTAGTTCCTTGCTTAGCCTCTCTTTTGTTTGTTGGAATACGTTGTCTTGTTTAAGTTTTTGGGGGTTTCCATTTTGACTATTTTCTTTAGTCGAAGTTTAGTACGGACTAATAACAGGTTGTGATCTGATGGTATGTCTGCGCCTGGGTACGTCTTACAAGAGACAACCGCGTTGCGACATCTTCTGTTTACCATCACAAAGTCGATTTGATTCCTCACGATTCATTGGTTGTTACCAGCTGGGAATCTCCAAGTGTATAGGCTTCTGGGAGGTAGTTTAAAAAAGTGTTCATGGCTAAAATGTCCATTTCTTGGCAGAATTATGTTAATCGTTCTCCTCTCTCATTCCAAAACCACCAACCGCATCCTCAACCTTTCCCTGTCTGATCTTAGCGTTCATGTCACCTAAAATTATGTTAACTTCTTCTTTATTTGGGTGTTTGAGAGCAGTTCTAAGCTGTTCATAGAACTCCTCTATTTCATGTCCATTGTTTTCGGATGTCGGTGCGTATGACTGTATGATGTTAAGGTCAAATGGCTTAGCTTTGATCTTGGTTAACGCGAGTCTATTCGAAATAGAGGTGAATCCTTTTACGGTCATGTTGGTTTGATTACTAAGAATTATTGCATTTTTACCAGTCTGTTATCTGGCAATCTCTCAATGTCATTATTCCAGCATTTCCTTCTGTGTCTTATCAATTTTCCCACATCATGTATCTTGCTCTGTTCCCTAAGTTCTTCGCTTCTCATCGTATCAAGTAAGGTATTTCCATGTATACTTCTTATCGTCTTCATAAGTGTGGCTGGTCTTGTCTCTGCTGCGTACGTCAGAATGGGTCGAACTGTTGTTTTGTATATTCTTATTTTAATTTCAATGTTGAGATATTTGTTACGCCATATAATGTCTTGTAAATAGGCTGATATTCGAGATGTTTTCATAGCTTGTGTTCGTACTTCATGTTGAAAATCACGCTTCTACTACTTTCCACTCTATTTCTAGTTTGCACCTCACTGGCTCTTCGGATGTTACGAGGCATTTAGTTTTAGTTTTGCTTGTATTTATAAGCATTTTTAATCGTTTGGCTTTTTGGTTAAAAGCGTGGAGAAGTCTCTGTGGGTCGTCTTCTGAATCAGCGATTAGTGCAGCGTCGTCAGAGTAAGAGACAGTGTTGAAGTATACGTTTCCCGCTTTATATTATTCTTGAAAGTTTCTCTGTTATTTTATCCATAACCAGATTAAATATGAAGGTGCTGAGGGAGTCACCTTGACTTATTCCTGTGTTTATTTTTATGGTTTCAGATGTGCGGTGTCCTATTCTGATATTGTTGTGCAATGTTGGTTTACGTCGGAAATTAGTTGGATTAGTGGTCGGTTAACTTAATTTTCTCTCATGATTTTGATGATGTCAGTGACTCGAACCCGATCAAAAGCCTTGGTCATATGAACAAGGCATAGTTAGGCAGGTATATTATATTCTCTAGATTTCTCAGCAATTTGGCTGACTCTTCTCGAATCTGTATTGTTTTTCCATGTTCCTCTACTATTAGTTTAGTGAATTATGTTGGGGTTTGGAACCTTCGGCAACATGCACTAAAACTGAGCTTTATCCACAACACCGAAACAGAACTTTTGCACTCGACGCGCGTTTCGCTAACCATGTTAGCATCATCAGGAGATGATTGAGTCTTAATCATCTCCTGATGATGCTAACATGGTTGGCGAAACGTGCGTCGAGTGCAAGAATTCTGTTTCGGTATTGTGGATAAAGCTCAGTTTTAGTGCATGTTGCCGATGGTTCCAAACCCCAACATAATTCACTAAACTGCATTTAAAAGATTATTTTTTAAGGTATCCCATTGTTGGCCGATGTGACTTCTACAATGATTGGGTTTTGTTGGGTTTTTCTGCTAGCCGGTTCCTATATAATTGTTGTATACTTTGATCTTCGAGTGAATCTATACTGAATTCATGTATGTAGTGAGGTTTAGGTCTTGGTGTGCTATCTTCATTTTGAAATGTGTAAATCTCTCTCATTCCGAACATTTTTGAACTCATTCTTGACAGAATGGTCAACGAAAATTAATCCAAGAGGTAAATTGAAGCTATAGTATTTTTCGATTTAAATTTTAAATTATTCGTTCGTGAAATTTAACTCTAATTAATGATCAAGTATATGATTGTTTCTAGGCCGTTCCAAGTACTTTTCAGTGGCTTATTTATAAAATAAAACTCAATCCTTATGTTGATTTTTTGGATCAAATAACCATCAGATTCGCTGCAAATTAAAGAGGGTGATATTAATGGCAAAACTCAAATCCACTTTTTTCAAATAAACGTGAATATTCCTGTTAACATTTCAACATAAATTGGTCTACACGCTAAACTTCGGAGCGGAAACGAGAAAACAGATGCAGCTTTAACGTTGAGTGATTTTAATTTCATACTGGCCCAATCTATTTAGTTTACGTCACTGCATTTGCTGTGCATTTAAAATGGCCTAGTTATGAAGCTGTATTTCATTTTGTGCGATACTGGCAAACGGTTTTCTAGAAATCGATTGATTTTGCTATTCAATGCATTCTACATAATATCACGGAATGATAGAGGGATTAAGGTTATATCGAATAACGTTCTGCCTCGGCAGTATAAAAGTGCGCAATTCATTTCCAATTTAAAAAATCTAATAGGATTTTATGTTTTGCTATATTATTATAGGATTACATTTTAACCTACTAAAGGTATTGTTTTCTCAAGCCTAGAGCTTTAAAGGTTATGATGTTATCGATGGAAAAAACGGTAATTCATTCTTGTCACTTTGGGAAAGATTGACAGCCTGTACAGTGAGCAAAGGTTTGCTCTTGAACTTTCAATCTCTATATTTTTTTCATAATTACATCGTTTCGATCATATGTAACTATAATTGTCTTAAGTGAATACTAAATATTAATTAACCCTTAACTACTAACGTGTCGTCTACGAGACGCTTAAAAATCGAAAACAGCGCATTACCAGCTGTTCCGCCCTATTTCGGTTCTACGCGTCGATCTACCTTTAATAACTGATTAATTTAATCGGTTTAGTAGTAAGTCAGATGTGAGAGCGGTAACATTTGAGCGTTTTTTCTAAGAAATTTATTCTTTAAAGCACCGACGGCATCGCAAAGCACATTAGTATTTGTGTAACAGTTTTAAAAAATGTAAACATGGATATTCGTCCCAGCACTTCAAAGACGTTTTAGTTTGAGGACAGTAATTTTGAAGACCAGTTTTTAAAATACGAAGAAGTTGACAGCGAGACTGGTGATGTGGAAAAGAGGGCAGATCCAAAGTTTGCGTTAGGAAGTGACCTTGATAGCAATTCAGACCTTTAGGAAGATGAGGAGCAGCAGGATGGCGAATAAAGCGACATGGATATTTCGGTAGGGTCTGAAGATGAAAGCGATGAAAACTTGACCATACGAAGCATGGTACGGTATGGTAAGATTTGCCCTTCAACACGTTAACCACGTTTATACTATTCTATGTTACACGAAAATTCCTATCTCCTTCGAGAACCTCAGGATATTTCGAGGTTTGAGCTTTTGTAGATCCCCCGATGCCACAAGGGCATTTTCGAGATGCCTCAACCTTTGGCGAGTCATTGCCTGACATTCGCAGAGTAAGTGCTATGATGGCAGAATCTGCATTGTTCGTCAGTGGTTTTCCCAATTTCTTTGAGGTGGTACCTCCAGGGGCCATATCCAGTGAGAAGGTCTACGAACAGTTTTATTTCTTTTTTGTAGCTTGAGAAGCTTTTTTGTGTAGTTAGGCGAGTGAGAGATGAGTATTTTGGCCTGTCTCTGCCTAGGTGCATTGCAATTTCTGAGTTCATCCATTACATGTCCTCTAGTGATGCCACAAAATGATTCATGCCGACAAAAGGCAGTCTGTGTACCATTCCGTGCGAGCTGGTCAGCTACTTCGTTTCCTTACACGCTCTCGTGCTCTGGTACCCACAGTAGAGTGAGTGTGTTTCTGTTTGCCAGTTGAAAACAGCAGTCATACAGAACGGTCGAGTTTCCGCTTTTCGTTGGCGCTGCCGGTATTAATTGTTTGTTTTGATTTGTTTTGATATTCTGTTTTGTTCTGATATCGTGTCGACGTGCTAGTTTGCGCTTTCCTGTTTGAAAATTGACCTTGTTTAGCTGCTATTTGACCTTTACCTTTATTTAAAATTATTGAACTTCAACCGTACGGCGCGCGGCGTGCCTTCGCTTGTGTGTGCGGGTATTTTCTGATTAATTTATAGTTTCTGTTTTGTTATTGGTTCCTGTATGGACAAACTTGACTTTGTTCAGCTGCCACTGACTTTTATCTTAAATCAACATACACTAATATCGAAATGGCTGAGTTTAAGTGTGATTCCTGCCAGAAAATCGTCGCAGATAAGGATAAATATAAACTTCACTGTAGTGGGGAGTGTCGCCGGAATTTTTGTATGACCTGTACTGGGCTTGATAAGGCAACAACAAAGGTGCTCTACCAACAAAAGTACCACAATATTAGATTTTTCTGCAGTGTTTGTGACTCTCCTACGTTAAGATATCTTCACGATAAGGTGTCACAGCTACAAGGATCGCAGATCTCTTCTGGAGAATGTCGAAGCTCTGGGAACCTGTCTAAAGAAGAACAATGATCTCCTTCCAATCATTTCTGAAATTTACGACATCTTGAGTAACCATGACTCCAAATGGAAAATTTTATACAAAAAAATAGATGACATTCATAGCCTTCATACCAGATTCTCTGATAATAGATAAGAAACTTTATTCCATTCGATCAAGGAAATGAAACAAGATATTTTCAATCTGTCATCTATTTTTATATACAATCATGATGAGTCTGTTAAAGTTCAGATTCACGACTCATCAAATTGAAGGAAATGGGCGATATGCGAAAAAGTGTAAATCAAATGGCACTGACGATAGAAAAGTTGGCTGCCAAAGAGAAACCAATTATTAGGAGTAACCCACCAATAATAAAAAAATCGATTTCGACTCAGACCAACCATACAGATAACCATGACACAGTGGTTATTACTTCTCCTAAAGTCATTGCTCCCACACATCACATATCCCCCATAAAATAAGACTGGCATTATGTGGTAGTGTCCAAGATCCCACTACCTTATACAGCAAACCAGCTTGCATACTATGTCAAAGAAAAACTTGGAACTACTGACTTTATCCGATGCTTTCCAATGCTGAAGAATAAGGACTGTTCTCACTCCGATTTCAAGGTTGGTGTACAGAAAAAAAGCCACCTAAAGCAGCTTAAGGACATAAGTATGTGGCCGCCGGATACTGAAATAGTTACTACCAATTCATCCTTAACACCCTTAAAGGTATCGCCGCCTGCAGCTAATACTTTGTCCACTGGCTATCAACATTTTGTACCAGGCACTTTGGACGGCCGAAGCCTACCACCACGCTCTGATTCAACATCTGTACATATACTTGGAGGGGTGCGGTCTGTTGGGGTTGGCTCTGACAAGGAACCTTTGGCTGCCATTAAATCTCTTGCGCTGGAGAATTTGGAGGTTGTTGTGGAGAAAAGTGCGAAGAGGGATAGTGGGCTGGATCTGGACCCGATGACTCCACCTATAGTGCGGCTGTCGCGAGATTCGGATGCGTCTAATGGACGTTATTTGCTGGCTAGGCTGAGAGACCCCTCCATATTAAAGGCTCTTCGGCTGTTCCTTGCCTATCTCCATGAGCAACCTTCCAGTGTGTGTTTTGAAGGGCACACCAACACCAGCATCAAATTAGCTCTAGCTTCGGAGGGACTTCCTGGTGACGTGAACTCCTTGCGTAAGTTATATTATCGCTTCCACGACGCCTACGGTATTGGTTCGGCTGAGGTTGATACGAATCTATCTGCCTTCAGGTCTTTCTTTTCATCGGAGAGACTTCAACACCTTCAGAAGGTTAGGGAAAGTCATGGCAATTACTTTGCTACTGGCTCTCCGATTAGACGGAAGAATTTTTAGATAGAATGACGCGAACAGAGGTTCAAGCACCCTCTGAAAAATTGGATGATTGCAAGCTTAGTGTTTTTCTTATTAATATTCAGTCCTTAAGACACAAAACAGATGAATTATTTCTATTACTAGAAGAGCTTAACTTTCCAGAAATCATTGCCATAACTGAACATTGGTTAAATGTTGATGA
>MU186046.1:24937-98755 GCA_016904865.1 Pissodes strobi | reverse complement strand
TAACTATATTTGAATATAAATTAATTTTAAACGCATGATATATTATTTTAGTGTGGAGAACAACAAAATTCAGTATTCCTCGTGCGAATGACATTACCATCAGCGTTTACTTGGTATGAATAGCAGTCTATATAATTTAGAACAATTGCTTTGTTGTTAATAAAGCTAGCAACTTCTTGAGTTTGCCAGTGTTCAATTAAAAAATCGACCAAAGCTTCTTTCAACTTGTCATTTCTTTCGAAAAGTCAGTTGGACGCGTTTGTTCTGGACCAAAGATGACGTATTCATAGTCAGCTTCGAAATCTCCTCGCAACGAACGCTCATAATCTTTGATTGAAGGCCGACAGTAACGATTAAAAACTATGTGTATACATGGAGCATGATAATTGCAAAGGATTTGTAATTTTTTTTTCGGTATTTTCCCGAAAGGCTTTGGTACATCTTTGATACAGTGAATTAAAAAGAAGCCATCAACAATTATGACATCGATTGCGGGAGGTAACGAGCTGTCGTTTCGGAAAATTTTAAGTAAAGCCGATTTTTCGGTTTTACAAATAGTGCCATCTAAATGACACAATGATGTGGGTATTGGAGTCATCGGATACGAGAGCATTTTCTCAATATCTGCTGCCTCTTTCATCGAAATGCCCAACATGCGGCCAAAGAGATCGCGTTGCATGCGAACCCCGCATCCTTTGTTATCGACGGTTATTTTTCGTTTATTATTGCAAAGTTCAAAATTTTGCTTTGTTTAATTGGTACTTCGAATCTACTATCATCTTGTGAATATTCAGATATAAATGACTCTTGTATAGTCCGTTCGTTTTCTTCTACATTTAATAGAAAATCAGTCACGAGGTCCGATGCGCGACGACCTGTTTTGATATTAAATAAAAAATTTGCTTTCGTTTCTAAACAATTGAATGGGTTGAGATTTTTTTTAACTGCTGCGATGAATGAATCTAAATTTTTGGAATCATTTACAATCGTATGTTTTTCTAAAGCGGCTGTTGTATTCTTTTAATACCACTTTCATTATAAACGTGAGAAATAATCGTCGATCTTATGCTTTGATTTTTCGACCATCGCTGTCGGGCAGATATTGAATTTGTAAAGCCGGTCAATCTTCTCGGTGCATGTTCACAAATCGTCAGAAGTGAACTTGATGAAAAAAAAATAAAACGAGATATAATGATGGTTTGAGTGGAGCTCCGACACTCTTACTATCGATAATATCTCCGTTATTCTTCCACCTAGCCTTCTGACGATTTACAGGTAATTTAATTTTGAATCATAGAATAAGTATACAAAATGTCAGAAGTGTACCTAGTGACAAAATTGTTGCCAAAATTTTCGCAACAAGGGCGCCTTCTGACGGCCCTTTATCTTCCGCTTAGACTTCTGACAATTTTTTCCCTATTTTCTTGTATCATCTTCAATACTGATGCAAATTTTCAGCACTGTACCTAATCAAAAAATTTGTATTAAACAATTACATGTTCAACCCCCTACCCCCACTTATTACTTCCAGGGTGACTTCTGACGGCCTGCCCCTTGCTATGTCGGTAACAACCGAACCTGTAACTGACTAAATTTAGACTTTACCGAGTGACCCGTTCCCCCACGTAGCCAGCTCTCCGTCTATTAACATAATGGACTTGAAACTGAGAGTGAAAATAGAACGAACCTCAGAGGGATCTTATACTTCGCAGAGATAAGCTCCAAAATTGAACAAAATTTTAAAACAATAGAGAAATCTGCATAAGGAAACGAAATAAAGACAAAAATATTAAAAATTCAAGAGAACAAAACATCGGAATCACAGTAAGCGGTAAAAAGCAAGAATGAACGAGACAAGAAATCTTGGGCCTTACGACAGAACGATGGATATTTAACACACACCGGACAGAATACGGTAGCTGGGGTAGCGGGTAGATATTCATCTATAATCCCAATAGATGACAGATCTTCTTCAGGGACGCGCCCCTGCCCACGCGAGCCTTGGTTTATCTCCCACCTCCATACGGGGTAAGCCATTGTCCCATCCCTATATCACCTATCGAAACCTGATAATTTCTCCCTAAAATCCTACCCTAAGACCGAGTGACTGCCGGTATATGTAGTCACCTACTTGCCGGTCAACAGCTTCGGGTGGATGAACTGGCATGTGGTAGGGCAACTCATTGTCCTGGGGTTGAGAAACCGACCCCAAAGGCGAAGGAACTAAATATTAGTCAACGGCATTGAGATGTGGAAGGCAATGGAAACCACCACATTAAAGGCTCGCATGAGCATCTACAGGATAATCATGGATAATGGCTGACAAATCTAACGGCCCCGAGTACGGGCGCCCCTTAAATGGGGCAGGGGTGCTAAGAATCTCCCGGTCAGCTGCTATCAACATTGAGAACCACAATTTAAAGATTGGAACATGGAACATCAAAATCATGTATGAACCAGGAAAAATTCAAAACACCATCCAAGAGATGAAACGACTAAATATTGGCATGCTGGGGATCAGTGAAATGAGGTGGCCAGGGTCTGGAAATTGCCATTTTGACGATTACAGCGTATATTACAGCGGCGAAGACAGCAACCAACCCCGAAATGGTGTTGCTATTAAGAATGTAGTCTATCTGTCAGATAGAATAATTATGATTCAAGTTGAAACCAAAACAATAAATATGAATATAATTCAAATATATGCCCCTACAAAAGACGCACAAGAAGAACTTATAGAGTTCTATGAACAGCTAGAACAGATCACATCAAATATAAAGGGGAAGGATGTTACAATAATAATGGGAGATCTCAATGCCAAAATAGGCCAAGGGAAATACGAGGACATCATCGGGCAATATGGACTTGGAACTCGTAATGATAGAGGCGATCTATTCGCACGATTCTGCCTTGACAAAGGAATGGTCATCACAAACACGTTCTTTAAACTTCCAAAAAGACGTTTGTATACGTGGAAATCTCCTGCCGACACCCCTGAGAAAATAGTTCGTAATCAGATCGACTATATAACAATAAACAGAAGATTCAGAAATATTGTAAAATCGGTTAAAACCTTTCCCGGAACGGATGTACCCACAGACCACATTTTGTTACTAGCTTCGATTAGAGTGAAGTTTAAAAGAATGAGAAAAGGACAACAACATGCAAGGAAACTAAACCCAGAAAAATTTAAAGACTCAGAGATGTGCGCTCGACCTACACAGTATATGGAGGAGAAACTCGGATAACAGGACAACCAAGTTACAGATGTTGAAGAACAATGGACCAGACTAAAAAACATCAAGCTAGAAGCTCAAGAGTCTACATTCGCAGGGCGGGAAGACAAAAAGAAACAAACATGGATGACCGAAGAAATCTTGACCCTTATGGACAAGCGGAGAAGTTTCAAGAACCGAAACGAACTAGAGTACCGAAAAATACAGTCAGAAATTAGGAGAAAAATAAGGCAGGCAAAGGCAGAGTGGCACAGCAAACAATGTGCAGAGATCGAGTCATACGATAAAAATCACGACTCATTTAACCTACATAAAAAACTCAAGGAAATTGCCGGGAAAAGCATAACGTAAATGTTGGAATCCAGTTTTCGTCCAGGATCCTCATTTTACCCCGGCTACATGTCCTGAAAATTTCAACCCTCTAGCTGTACTGGAACATGGAACAGGGGTGTTTCACTTTGATAACCGTTTCAACTTTGATAAGCGTTTAATTTTTTCTGACTTTACTCTCGCTAAAGAAGTTTCACTTCAATAACGAAATAATTGTAGGTGCAGAAGCCAAGCTTATGAGATGGCAATATGTTAAAACACTTGATAGACCTTACTTACCACCACTGATAGAGTATAAAATAAAAGAAAGATGTTCAGAAATGACCAGGGACGAAGTTGTTCATGCAATAAGGGCACAGAAAGAGAGAAAAGCTGTCGGCCCTGATGAAAAGGACGCGGAAAATATTTGTTTGGTTAAAGTCAGCATTTATAATACTGTCAAAAAATCTAACTACTCACAATGCGATTATGTTTTATGATCCTTCTACGGAAAACGCGAACACCATATGGACAATACGCAGTTTGGATTTCGAAATGGATTGAGCACACCTAAAGCACAGCTTACTAAACAATCAGCTATCCAACTCTTAAAATTTGAACGATATGCGCATTTCCTCGCGCAGGCCGCCATTCTGGGTTAAAATCTATCAAATTCGACAGTGTTGGCTCGTCGCTCGTAGTCGTGTCAGATGAGTTGTTTGTGTTAGCCAGTGTCGTAGTTTCAGTTTAGGTATATATGTTTTCTAGTTACAGTAATTAACAGTGTACATACGTTCTTGAACAAACTACTTATTTTATAATATCTGTGCTTGTATATAATAGAAATGGATAAACCGCGAGGTGGACACGTTTGTGCCGCTAAAAACTGCAGTGCGAAATGTTATGAATCTAATAAGAAAATAAGTTTTTTTTAGATTTCCCAAAGATGCCATTAGGTAAGTTTTCTTGACAAGCATCTTAAAAATGATGTACTTTTGTAGCCTAGAAATATATTTCATTAATGTAAGTATAGCTGTTTTTACTGGAATGTAAGTAATTACTTCTTACTATGATATTGTTTATCCTAAAATGAAGATTATGATACAAATTACCTTAAACAAATTAATTGTTTTAGTAGTTATTTGTGTTTTTAGAGCGTAAAGTAACGGATTGCCGCTTGAGAACGAATATTACCGTGGAGCGCGTTAACCTTTCGAAAATGGCAATCTTACTTCGCGCTCAAAAAATACACAGAACTTTTTCTATAGCCGCATTTTTTAAAATTAAATGCACATTTTTCTCTCTACTTATTCTGAAATTTGCAAATGACTTGTCATTCTTCGTCTTCGCATATTATATTCGGGCATATTTAGAGCAGGAGTGCCAGCATCCATTGTAACAAATGCACGACTGTCATTTATTTATACTTTTGGTTGCCATCACTATCCATAGCACACTCGACGGAAAAAGTGACAATTTTCTTTTCCATGTACGCTTTAGAGCATAAAATAAGGATGCCGCGGCGTTCGTCGATTTTGTGATTTCATTTAAAATTACTAATTAGTTATTTTGCGCACGGCTGTAGAAAAGACAATTATTGTACAGGGTGGCCCGTTTAAGAGGGGCCTATAACTTATCTCGAAAAAGACGGGGGTTGCAAAAAAAAATTAAATACAAAAGTTGTTCCTAGTAAAATAATCTTTATTTTTTTTATGTTTTTTAATCGACACTTTTTTATATACAGGGTGATCAAACAAAGTTATATTTTTTTCAATGAAATACCCTATATTTTATTACATTTTTGGATTCTATTTAAAATTCTAAGCATATTTGATGTATGATGTTATACCTCTAGAGTTAGTACTTTCACAGCTATAAACAGTTGAAAATCGGTACTTTGGTTACTTTTCACCCTGGTATCAAGAATACCAATATAGATTGAGCAAACTGAATTTCACATTCCTATCTTAACTTTTCAAGAGCTATCTGACGGTACTAACTGGCAGGTGGTACGATGGGTACCAAATCTGGTACCTCGGAATGTGAAATTAATTTTACTTCATCTCTAATGGTCTTCTTGCTACCAAGGTGAAACTTAGCCAAAGTACCGATTTTCAACTGTTTATAGCTGTGAAAGTACTATCTCTACATCAAATATTCTGAGAATTTTAAGTAGAATCCAAAAATGTAATAAAATATAGGGTGTTTCATTAAAAAATTTAACTTTGTTTGACCACCCTGTATATAAAAAAGTAACAGTTAAAAAAATACAAAAAACAAGCAAAAAAATAAAGATCATTTTACTAGGAACAACTTTTGTATTTAGTTTTTTTTGCAACCCCCGTAGTTTTCGAGATAATGTATAGGCCCCTCTTAAAAGGGCCACCATGTACAAAATTAACATAATTTAAAACTCATATCCATAGTTGTTTAAACCTTAAATTATATTAAATATTAGCTTCAAATACATGTACCTCTAAATCGCTTACAAAAGGTTGTTTTACATTTATACAAGAGGTGTGTACTTTTATGTATAATCAAAGAAAATTCTACTACTTTTCTTTGGTATAATATAATAATGTTGTCTTAGGGCAAGGACATGGCTCATAAGTAGTCAAAGAGAAGACTTGTTAAATATGGACAGTGACAGACTTTATCAGAACTACAGGCTTTACGGTATCCATTTCGAGTCAAAAATGTTTACAAACAGCCAGTTTTGTCGTTTAAACCACAATGCAGTACCTACGATTTTTAGAGAATTCGAGGAATCCTCAAAAAATGATCATCCTATTGTTCTTGAGAGCCCGTTATTTTGTTTTATATAGATACATATTTGATAACAAACCTATGTTATACCTTAAATAGTTATTTTTGTAAAATAAATCAATATTTTTATGATTTCAGTGGTTTATATTTCCTTTCTTCCCGCTTAAGACAATATCTTATAAAAGAAAAAACTAAGTATAGGTACCTATATTTAAAACAAAAAGTTGATATCTATTTTTTTGGTTCAGCGAGAATGTAGGTACACAAATATTCAAATAAAAATTAACTAAAACCGTTGATTGCATCCAATCAACGATAAAACTAAAAAAAAAATAAGATATAATATCAAAACTCCAATCCTGTCTATTTAAAATTGAATACTCCTTATCCCGGCCCTGTGTTTTAACCCGAAATGGCGTCGGTCACGTCAGATTTTTATTTCCACTTTGACAGGAGAGTCGGCTAGCTGATTGTTTGGTAAGCTGTGCCTAAAGCTTAAAGCTCTATTCTAATTAAATGTACTGACACACCTTTATGTGTGGAGACATGAACGTAAATGTCTGTGCATGTTTCATCGATTATCGAAGAGCGTTTGATTGCGTTAAGCACCCAAAGATGATCGAAATTTTAAGCGCAACCGAAGTCGACAAGCAGGATATGCGGCTAATCTAATCTCTGAACTTTATTGGCATCAAACGGCAGTGACCAAGGTAGAACAAGCAACATCAGAAGACATATTGAAAGAACATGAGTTCCACAGAGTTGATATTTCTTCTTAAAAACAATTCTGAGCTTTCGATCTTCAACTTCCAAGACCTGGTAACAACCACATTCATCGATGCGTAATTATAGTGAGATTTAAGTGAGTTTCCCAATTTATTATCTTTTATCAGAACATTTTCGAGTCAACTTATGAGGAAATCCAAGTCAGCATTTTAGTAATATTGTAGGGAGATGAAGAAATATCTGAATCAACATGCATGCATGCATCCAGCACCATTTCGTAGAGGAGGAAAAGGATAACGGGGCAATACATAATAATTATTATTTTGCATTATCTCGTCATATTGAGTTAAAGTACCTTAAGAAGAAATAATTTTGAACCTTTCTGATAACTTCACGAATAGATAATTTATCACTAGATGCTAGATTTAAAATAATTATAAAAATAATTTGGATTTGATTCCGTAAATCAAATAAGTCATTTCTCTCTGTCGGTTTCAATGTGATATTCATTATCACGATGTGAACCACTGGCCTCGTTAGAACTGAACAGATCTGTTTGCACTTTCGACGTTCTCTTACAATCGGATCTGTTATACAATCATAAGAAATATACAGGATGTTATGCCAATGGTGTCATATGCTTTAAGAGGTGATTATACTCGATAAAATAAGTTTTCGTTATACGAGTGGCAAAGTTTGTTGATATTTTGTTAAATTAATAAAAATATGTACGACCGCATGTCTGCAAGAGTCTGACGAATAAGTAACTTACGCCATTGGACACAAAATTATCAACTTATAGGCCAAGGTCAAATGTATCATTTTTCTTTATAATATGAATCAGAAAAAAATATTTAAGCGTACGCTTCAACAACAACTCACCCTGATGACGAAGAAAAAAGTTCTTTTGTAGATGTCTTCATAGCCATGAACCATATTATTTTAGTGCCAAAATTGGAAGGAAAGAGGATGAAGCCAAATCCTCCCTTGGCAGCCACACCCTTGGACAGAGGAACAAAAGAGGAAACATGTTGATAGAATTTATGCTATGCAACGGACTGTATTTGATGAACTCTGATGAAGCCCTGATGGAAAGTTCAAAAATGTGACGGTATTAAACAAGTTGTCGACTAAAAGTGATCATCGAATGGTGAGGGTAAAAATTTTAATAAACATAAGGTAGGTGAGGCTTAAAATGATCATAAAACGAGCTTTAGGCAATGGTCAGAAATTGATAATTCAGAAGGATACTGGAACATATTGCAAATGGAACTATCACACATGTAGATGCAGAGGACATTGAATCATCAAATCTCTCGACTCCGCGCACTGCTGACTGTTTGTTAAATTTCTTCAACTCTTTTTCTATCTTCACACAAAAGTTAAATAACAAAATCAAAAAGTGAATAAATACGAGTCAGACAATATCAAGTTAAGTGATCACAGAAAACAACTCATGCAACGATGCAGAGAGTTGGAAAGTAAACACTCTGAAGAATATCGGAAGTTCAAAAAGGAAGCATCTAAGCAAATAGAGAAAGATACGCGAAGCTTCAATACGGAAAAGATCAGGCAGATAATAGAGCAAAACAAAAGCCTAAAAGTCATGAGGAGAGAGATGGTCATTGGAAAGAATGATATCCAGAAACTGAAAGACGCTGACTGAGATTAAATCAGAATAAGCAATAAATGATACAGGTCGCTCAATACTTTTGTAAATAACTCTAACAAAACACTAACAACTTAGCTGAACCATTAATCTTAATGTTCGTTGACTATGAAAAGGCGTTTGACTCCGTGAAGCAACATAGACTGCTTCAGAATCTAGTTGATTGCCGTATAGATCTTAGGTACTTTCCACTTATGAAATACATCTATCAATGATGTAACATCTTTTAATGGCGGGTACGGCAAGGAGACACCATATTGCAGAAAGTATTCATAACGCTTTTAGAATACATGTGCAATTGGGATCAAATGAGAATATGCATCAACAGTGATCGTGTGGATGAATCAAATATAATGCTGAGCAGATTGAAGACTGCCACCAGTTTATGACTAATCTAGTTTTAAGCAATGTTGTTTCAGCTGGTATACAAATAGTGGATTCATGCAAATATTTAGGACACGAAATAAGAATTGTCAGGGATAACTAGACATGAGAGATCCAAAGAAGGGTAGGCCTGACTTAGGCCGTTTTCGGCAAACTGAAGAACGTGCTAGGATCCAACATTCCTATATGCATCAAGAGGAAAGTGTACAACGAATGCGTTCTACCAGACGTATGGTGCTGAAACACTTAGAATCCATGAAATCCGAATATCACAGGGATTAATGGAAAGGTCAATGCTGGGTCGGACTCTTCTGGACAGAGTATCAATCGACGTTACAAGAGGAAGAAAAGGGTGACCAACTTAGTCGATGTGTTAACTAAAATCGAATTGGGCTGGCCACGTTGCCAGAATGGTTCATAAAACTCTATGGGGAAAATAACTTCAGAAAACGTTGTAAAAAAATGCTGCAGAGTGAGGATAACTGGAGAATCGTCTGCAAACTCTTCAACGCTATAATAGATAAAAAAATAGAAAGATACAAAGGAAACAACACTACAACATGGAACAAAGGGCACTTTCTTTGAAGTGATACTGGGACCGACTTCAGAAGAGGAAAGCACTAGTGTCTCAATGGGCTATGGTTTTAATGGGTAGAGTGTTCCTTAGATTGGAGACGCGTGTATCAAATCCAAAAGAGAAACTACCTACTACTTATTTTTATTCAGACTATCCATGTGTTTCTGGAAAATATTCACGCAAAAGCAAATTAAAACCAATTTTTGTTGATGTAGGGGCACATACAGATTTTCTATTGGAGCAAGTAATGGCAGGAGCACTTCCCAAGTAGGGGCAGATATGACTGGTAGTTTGAGTTACTTGCTAATTATATGTTTATTACTAGAACTGCTCGAGTTTTTCAGTCTTAACAAATAAGCTAAATTTCGAATAATTTCGCTAATCTACCTCCCATGGCATTAATGATGCGTTTGTACAGAAGCATTTCTAAAGCCGCACTAGATAATTTACAGCGATTACACATATTCTCACGCTGCGAAGCGATCTGATATAGAATGAAAAGTTGCGGTTGTAGTTTAATACCATTGCAAAAAGTTTCGTATTTAGATTTGAATGCAGGCGGTAATAATAAAGAGATTAAGAAGCAACCTACGCTAACAAGAAGCCTTTCAGTAATATATAATTAGATAGCTAGGAACGAGATAATCATTCGTTTTAGTTTAATTTCATAATCCTATTTAAAATACGAAAACATTGGCGCCCGAAGTGGGTAGGTAAGTAGGTCCTGCCGACACGAGTTCGGTTTAGTAAAAAGGCAAGATCAGGGAGTCAGCTCAGGCCTTCAGGAATCGTCTTTACAGATGCAGCAGGGGACCGGCGAGGCGCAGAGGTCCGGTCGATTTATATTCTTTAATCGAACACGATCCAGGCGTGCGCTTCCTTCCATGTTTCAGTTACGTCTACGTTGTTGCAACGCTAAAACGTCTGTGAACAAATCATATTCAAGAAAACTTTTGTTTCTATTTCAGATGGTGCGTAATTACAGATGAAAAAACCAGACTCTTCTTGGTCATATATGACAAGAGCTTTGGACATGGTAAACCGGAAGGAACTATATGTTCGAAAAGCTTCTCAACGTTTTGTATTTTATAAGAATGAAAAACGAATCATTGTCGAAAGCCCCTAGGAATGTCCATTTTAAACACGTTTTCACCATAGGACAAGCGATTCAATTAGTGGGACACATTTTAGACCTGGAAATGCACTTTTATGGCATGACGCCTTTGGTTTAGCAGAAAATATGCATTTACCTCATCGATTTAACAAAACATCGAAATTGGCGAACAATGACTGGTTATAAGAAAAGAAATCCTTAATTATCAAATAGAGCTTCTATGCCTACTAGCATTTGATAGATATTTTAATATAATAGAATAGAATTGAAGGGAGTTGGCGCTGGTACCCGCCTCTGCCACTGCAACCTATGCAGGTTTATTGTAGCACTCCGAACCATGCGGCTCCCCCATGTACCTTGTAGGACCTGGTTTGGTCTCTCCTAGCCTGGCATACCTGAGCCTGCAGATATCCCCAGACTCGCAACCACAAGTGTTTTGTAGTTTCATCCTCCTCCTGACAGAACCTGCAACGGCTATTATCTGCCAGGCCAATCTTTTCCATGTGTCTGTTCATTCTACAGTGCCCCGTCAGCTGACCCACTAATATTATTATCGTCCTGCGACTCCTCTTAAGTAGATCTGCCGTGAATTTTGGGGAGCCGTGTTTTATGAACTGTTTGCTCTGTAGTTGCCCCCGTGTTTGTAACCACCAGTTTAAATATTGTTTATCTATCCAGCTTTTAACTGCTGGTTTGAAGACTCTTCCTGCTATCTCGCAGTAGGGCTCAGGTCCCAACGCAACCTTACTTGCTTGTTTTGCAAGTTTGTCGGCTTCTTCGTTGCCTTAATGGCCTTCATGTCCCGGAACCCACGCAATGGTGAGCTTATTGTTAGAACTGACTAATGGAGGTAGATTTAGCAAGACTTCCAGTGCTGCAGTTGGGGTTGTTCTCATCGCCCCCGAGACGCACAGAGATGCCAGCATTTGTACGCCTTCTAGTTGCCTGATTGCACCCGTTTGCGTGGCCTTTATGCCCCCGGCTATAGAGCCATAGGCTAGCATGGGTCTTAGCACCATTTTGTCCAACCAGAGATTCAATTCGGGGCTCAGCGCCTAGTTTCTCAAGCAAGTATAATACGAACATTTCTACAAGCCAATAACCTTCGGCCACATCAGATTGGCGAAACTGTAGTTAATTCAGTACCAGATCCCAAAAAAACAGGGGCTATGAACGAAAAAAAAAACAAGTTGGACGTGTAGTAAGCACTGAAGCAGGGTGTAATGCCATTGCAGTTTGTGAAATTTCTGCTGCAGTATCTCAGGTTCTTCCATACTTACTTTTTCCGAGGAAGGAAAGTGCACAAGGAGCACTTGGTTATCCCAATAGTTCTGGCTGGATGGATTCCGACCATTTCGTCAAATATTTAAACCACTTTATTGGCCATATGAAGCCCAGCCAAATCAACAAGATATTATTAATCCTTGATATTCATAACAGTCATCGGACCCCAGCAGCAATCGATAACATGGTTTATCTTCTGCCTCATAGAAGTCATCGTATACAGCCCCTTCACTGTACTGAGTGTGATTTATGTCATAATAATTATGACATTGTTTGGCACAATAGACCTTCTTTTTATCTTCTTCATATCACCACTACGGAAAAGGATGTACTCAATTCCGAAGTATTTTCTGACGAAGGTTTTCTTCTCGCACAAATAACAGATATACCAGATATATAAGAAATTGATAGAGATTTGATCGCTGATATTCCCGCAGAAAATAATCGGTCTGATATTGAATACGGATTTTAAGAACCACAGCCAAGCTGCAGTCACACGTCACACTTCGTTTAGGAGCATGCTCCTTAAGATTTCTCCAAAGCCAAAGGCAGATGTTCGCAAACATAAAGGGCCAAAGGAAGAGAGTTAGCAACATTCTGAAGAATTAACAAGTTCTTCATTTAAAAACGGACTTATCGCTAAAGAAGCCGATAAGAAAAATAATTAAGTTGGAATGTGGAACCTTCGGCAAAATCATCGACACATGCTGGCGCATCGAGTGCAAAAACTCTGTTTCGGAATTGTAAAAAACTGTGTTTACAGCAAAGAAAAAGAATGAAAAGTACGAAAGATGAAAGAAAATTAGCCGAAGAAGTTCAGGAAAAGAGAAGAAATTGTCCGGTAAAGAAAAGTCGTGCAAACGAAAGGCAGTGAGATTTAAAATAGTACACTAATGCCATATGCGTTTATTGCCCCAGCAGGTATCGTGTATCAACAACCCGGGAAGAATGGACCCTATGCCAGATTTGCAAAGACTGGGCACACGAAGCTTGCGCCGGAGTGTCGGAGTTCGAAGAGGAATTCATTTGGTGAACGTGTTCCTAAGATTTGCTTTAGAAATAAAGCATCGGGCACAAATTAAGTAACATGCGCCTTTTGTAGTGTTTGTAGAAAAAATAGTGGATAATTTATTTATAAATGCAATTATATTTGCTAAAGCCCTTCCTTCTCATAAAGCAAAATGACATTTTTATAGTTACACCATCAGTAACACTAGATTAAAACATATCCCCTGGAGTCCATTGGTATAGGGAATATGGAGCCAGTGTTAAATTAAAAAAAATAAACTATAACCCTTTTTTGTTATTTTTTAAGCCAATTTCACAATTGGGAATTTTTAGGTTATCGTTCGTATTAGATATATGCATCCTTCATTAGTGTTATTGCTAGAAGCCTTTATAGCATATAATCGATTTACTATTTATTACCGAACAGTGGATGGGCAAAGAAGAGATGGAGGTCCTTGCTCTCAGCGGATACTTGTTGGCTGTGTTTTCTGCTAGTGAACAGTTGAAAGCCGACGGTACTGCTGTTTTTGTGAGAGAGTCCCTTAAAATAAATGCAGTGATTGTAGATATATCTGTTATAGAAAGGTGTTTTGAATGTACATGTATTTCCATTAATGATTTTAATTTATATGTTTTAGCAATATATAGGTTCACTTTGACACCCTTTTGCCCCGAGTGGAAAAATACCCCAAATCATCTTAAGCAGGAAGCAAAGGCTATTATAGCTGGAAACTTTAATGTTCACTTTGGCAATGATAATAATTCTGCGAATCTGTGTGATGTTTTACCTTAAAACGAAGAATTTTTCAGCCAACAAGACATAATGAATGCTTGGATAATGTGTTTGTAAGCTGTGATGCTGATTTAATCTCATCAGATATTTTGGATCCTGATCTATTAGATCATAAGTGTCAAATTGTTGAACTGCAGATACAAATACCACAGTCTCATCATGTGAGTGGTGGAAAGGCTTGTAGACCGATAACCCAAAGAGGGCTCTTTCAATTCCATCATCTTGTATCAGACAGTTGTTTTAATTTTGTTGATTTTAACCTTGGCGTCGACAAGAAATTTTCCAGGTTCATGGCAATTCTAGATAGGGCTTTTCTGGCATCTTTCCCTGAGAAAACGTAAATTGTATGATCTGATAACATCAGCTGGTTTAATAACGAACTTGGACAAATGAGGGACTATTTGCGTTTTCTTGGAGAACTAAGCCAGAAATATAACAATAACGAAGGATTTTTCCTTGAATTATAAAATTTTTTAAAAAACATATAATACCGCTATATCTGTAGTAAAAATAAAAGCCAACGAAAGGTTTATCCAATCTTCAGGAAATACTTCTAGAGGTGTGTGGAAGATAATAAACCAGCATAGAAACCAAAACAGCAAAGATAAAAAAATAGTATAACACCTGGCAACTTCCACAATTACTTCTCTAACGTGGCTATGAATCTCATTAAAAATGTTCCACCTACAGATAAGAATCCTTTTGAAGTACGGCTAAAAGTAAATATTTCAAACAGAAAGTTTTGTTTCTCTGAAGTTAGTTTCAATGAGGTTTCTGACCTCTTCAACAACCCAAAGAACAAAAACAGTCGCGATATATATCATTTTAATACAAAAGTAGTTAGGGCAATTAAAGACAGCATACTCATTCCACTGACCAAACTTATAAATTTCAAAGAGGGTGTCTGCAGGCGATAGTTATCCTAATTCATAAGAGGGGAGGTCCTGAGATGCCAGAGAATTATAGGCCTACATCCCTTCTTTCTATCCTTTCTAACGCTGTTGAAAGGTGTATGGCCAAACAGTTCACAGCATTTTTTGAAAATGAGAAACTGTTTAATGAATGTCAATTTGGATTAGGGAAACGAAAAACACAGGTTTGGGAATTATCGACTTGATTTCTGGCATCTTGGATAGCTTTCATAACATGGAGTACAACACAGTCCTGTCATGCGACCTAAGCAAGGCTTTTGATTGCATGAACCATAATATCCTTAGCTTCAGTTATATAGCTTCAGTATTGATAGCATTAGACTTGTCAGGTCGTACTTGGGAAACAGTCGTCAGAGTGTGAGAGTGAATGGTGTGTCATCGGCACATAGGGTGATGGACGTGGTGGTGCCACAGGGTTCTGTCTTGGGATTTATATTATTTCGTATCTGTGTTAATGATCTACAACTAGCAGATCCTGATTCACATTATACTCTCCTTGCCGATCACACAACAGTATCATGCGGTGCGAGCTCACTTAAGCTTTCACTTCAGACGTGTCAGATTGCCCGTGAGAAGACTGAAGACTGGTTTTCAGCTTAACCAGGACAAAACCAGCACAATGGTTTTCGCTATGAGAGACCTAGGCGTCAGCAATACTGACTCGTATGTCAAGTTCTGGGGAGTTCATTTAGATCCAGGACTCCAGTGGAATTGTCATGTGGATGTTGTTGCAGGAAAGCTTTCTAAGAGTCTGCACCTTTTTCGTAAACTTCGTTCCTGCGTAACCATAGGTGGTTTGAGGACAGCATATTTCGCGGTGTTTCAATCACACCTGTCATATGCACTGCTGGCGTGGGGCCATTCTCCCCAGATCAGTCGAATTTTTGCTTTGCAACGGAAGGCTGTGAGAGTCATCACACTGGAAAACCTTATTTTCATAAAAAGATGTGGTCAGTTTCGGATCAGGATATTCATAGCTATCTAACGCGCAATAGAACTTGTATTGTACCTCCATACTGGAGGATAAAGAGGAGAACCACCTTCCAGCCCACATCAATGAGCTTCCACTCTTAGTCTTTAAAAAAAAGTTAGATCGCTTTTGATTTCTAACGCGTTTTATTCACGTGACGAGTTTTTAAATTACAAATTTTAAAATGTTATGTGTTGGTCATTTCTTTCTTTAGATATGTCCTTAGTGAATTGTATTGTATTTATTTTCCTGACTGACGATGACGTGTGTAAATTTGTTGACAAATCTTAACTTTAATAAACTATTTGTATTTGTATTACTTACTTGTTTTCGCGAAATATAAATTATAACCTCCTACAAGCCGATGGTGATTATAGGAGATACCTATTTTGGCATCTTAAAAATGCAAATAATCATTATATAGAGATAAAATCAGCGATGATGTCTATAGCTTCCATATATTTTATACATTTTGTATATTTTATTACGCTCTTTCTGTCCTTCTAATGGGCGCAAAATATTGACTCCAGCTTAGAAGGAACTGAGAGTGAATAATTTCAAATTGGAAGAAAAATTTTAAATTTGAGAACTTAAAATTAGAAATTGAATGAATTACAAATTAGGTCCTAGCTCAAATGTGAGAGAGTAGGGGTGAGTTTTATTTATTAAGGCGCCACGGTCTTGTAGACGGTACAAGCGAGAAATACCCCAAAGTTGAAATATGGAACTCGTTTTAGCTTGAGCTTCGCGACAAAATATAAAGATAACCAAAAATTTGTTATTTTTGTTTCTATCAAGAAAACCGATTAATAAACCAACAAAAATAAGTTAGAAAGTTAGATCAGATTTAAATGCCGGAAATTTATCAGTATTAATAATGGAAAAATAATTACTCAAAAATTAATCAAAAATCAAATTCAGTAACAAGCAAATACCCAAATACTAACCGAAAAAAAAACTAAAGTCAGTGATAAACAAATACTCAAATATTAATCAAAAGTAAATCCAGAACGTTTCAGTCATTGAGTAATAAAATAAATCAGTTACCTACCGCGTTTAGCGACCTCCTCCTTTGGAATATTAATCAAAAGCTAATTAAATAAAACAGGTAAATAGACAAACAAAGAATCGGTTTATTGCTGTTAAATGAAATATATCATGGCTGATCAAGAGAAAGATATGAGTAATTCGAGCCGATTCATTTATGGTAACAACTGTATTTCAACGAGAAATAGTAGGCTGGCTGATCAAGAGAAAGATATGAGTAATTCGAGCAGATTCATTTATGGTAACAACTGTATTTCAACGAGAAATAGTAGGCTTTATTCGGTTACTTGATGATATAAATCACACGCTTAACCAAACAAACGCCAAAATATTCAATTGTAATTTAAGACGAACGCGTTATGCAGTAATAAAAATAAAATATGAACGAAGGCCAGCTATACTGCAAATATCTACTCATTATAGACAAATTCAAGTAACTCGAATAATCACTTAATCAATGGCTAATTAACGGACGTCAAATCATGATTTGTTACAGGGCCGTTTTACTAACTAACTATGTTTATCTGGGCATCAGTTATGATACGTTGGTAACAGCCGCAAAAATTAAAAATAACTAGTTCGACCTGGCGTTATTGTAGCAACCAATCAATTATAGAATTTAAGGTATGTAAACTTATGCGTAAGTACTCCCCAGTTAAGTTACCGCTAGGATAAAGGTAATGAACAGTTTGATTGAATAAAAAAATATATCGAAGGCCACAATAAAAATTAAGAATAACGCAAAGTCTACTAGGCCATAACAACAATAGTAGATATCTGATCTACAGGTATCTAACGTAAGCCAGAAATCGTGAAAAATTGAGAATAAATATAAAAAGCTAGTTCGACTTACAGCATTATTGTGTCAGTCAATCAAAAGTTCAAAATTTAATCCAAAATCGGTTCAAACGAATTTAGCTGAATTTTAGAATTCGAAAAAGTAAAATCAGGCGTCTTAGGCTAGACAAAATGGCCCAATATTCAAAGTTCATTTAAAAGAAAATAAGAATAAAATAAATGTTACTTTAGTTCAGGGGAAAAAGTTAACCTTTGTTCGAAAACAAAGCAAAAAAAAATAATAATTAGAGTTCGTAATTGTCGCAAAGTATATACAGAAAAAAATAGAAATTTCTCACTTGGCTGATGAGTAGGTCCTCAGGCAGCTTCCAGAAAAAACTGTTCACGGGAAGAAGAGAATTCCTTAACAGGTGAAGAGCAGCAAGACTCTATTGGTATTGGTAGTATAGTTAGAGAGGCGTAGCCAAGGAAGACCCTGTCGAGCGATGCTCGACAATACCCGTCGATAGCGTTGAACTCGATGGTAGAAGTTGATCTGTCGATAGGAGTAGACCCGACGGTAGGACCCTGTGTAGGGGGTAGCCGGTTGCGTATCGCAAGGTAGCCTTACAGTTGGGCGAGAAGGCCTCTCGCTAAAGCAGCATTCAAATCCCACAAAGGGTAGTTTCAGACACACACACTTAATAAAAGATAAGGCACAGATATGGACTGAAAGTATTAAAAATGGCCCGGTTGGAGTATCCCATAAAAGGTAAAATCAAAAATTGATTCCAACCGGTACCCAAAAAAAAACTGCTGACTCACAGAATGGTCGACGTAGAGTGACGCCAGTAAATCGAAAACTCCAGGAACAGCGAATCCCTACTTCGAATATCTCGCTCCACCAATGAATGCATGGCCTGACAAGTCACATGTTCCTCTCAATAATTCATCCAAGGGATTTCCACAATAGAAACTTGGGATTTCGATGTATCGGCATCAATCAAACAAAACTACTCAGAGTAGCCAAAAGGGCATTGTCATTAAAACACTCCATCTAATAAAATTTCCTAATTTATTCCAAAGGCAATTAAGTATCTGCGCGCGATGCCCAACTCGACCCCCGATCCAAAAATAGTATGCGCTAAAGCTACCGCCCATCAGTTGCCCGCGACGACAAGGTTTCTGGCGACATAGCTAGATTTACGGTTGCATAGCTTTTGGGTTAGTTTGGGTTAGTTTGGGTTAGCTTTTGGGAACCGGGAACACTAGAATCTCGGGGTCCCTACGCGCCAAATTCAATTCGTTCAAAATTGAAATTTGTTTTAGTGATGCAAATTTTTTAATTGTCTCGATCAGAATATCATCGGAACGAAGCCGGATGGAATGTACGAGGGTTTTTCGCTAAGAAATATAATTGGGCTTGAAGTGATAGAAACGGTGACGAGTTCTAAGGTTATTTACGCTTCGATATACGATAGCCAAATCGGCCCGTGACAATTTAGATTTACAAATACCTAATATGAATGTAACCGCGCAAAAATCGTTTGTTAAGCCAATTCCACAAATGGGAAGCTTTAGAGTAACATTTGTATTAGAGATATTTAGAAACATCCTTTATTACTTATTTGCTTTCGCGAAATATAAATTATGATTTCTTAAGCGGGCCTCTGTGCCCTCTCCTCCCCTACAAGCGGGAGCACTGTGGCGGTGGTGGCAGTTGGACGCAATTTAGCATGTTGAAAATGCATATAAGGAGTCATAATTTCAATTTCCGTTAAACCAATGAAATAATCCATATTCTATAGAGATAAAATAAGCGATTACGTCTATAGTCTGTATATTTTATATATTAAGATTTTCGAATATAACCATGAACAAATTTGTACATAAATAATTATAATCAGGCTTCAATCCCTGAAGGAATAATACAAAAAATATAATGGTAGTAATTTATTAAAAATAATACAAGAACACATACACTTCAGCATAAATAAATTCAATATTTCAAAAATGGGTTTCAGTCAGTGTCTCTTATACGCTGTAGTTCTTTAAGTACAGGGTGTCCCAAATTCGAGCCTCATCATTGGGATCTCGGAAACTAGAAGAGATACAAGGTCGGTTAAATGGAGGCAAAGTTGCGCAGTTTGATGCTGATCAAAATGTCGCCTTACAAGTTTCAAAATTCCGAATACTTCCGAATATTCGCGATTTCGTTTTAATTTTTTTATAACTCTATTTGAATAGATATAACAAAATAAATTTCACATTTTCATTGCTACTTTTTCTGTTCTTCAAGATGCTGTTATCAGATTTTCAAGCCGACGTTTCGTGCTTGAGCTGCCATCATCAACTTTGTTTTTTTAAATACGGCCCTGGATTTTTTATTACGGCTTTTTAGAGCCTCTAAGGTCACAAAACCAATGATGTATCGCACTTATTCGAAAAATTCATATTAGTAACATTTTCCATAAGAACTCATGTGTTAGAGAGAGACAGAAAATAGATTTTTAATAGGATTAAAAGCAAAAGCCTTTTTTTACGCATTAACGCTTTGCATAAAGAAAGCTTAAAAACTAACATAAGAAGTGGTTAATAAATAATATAATTATTAAAGTGTCAACCCTCAAACCATAGGCTCTAGGCTATATTTTTAGCAATTTACCGAAGTAAATAGTTGTGTGGGATTAGATTTGGAACATATAATAAATTTCACATTCTCATTGTTGTATCGCACTTCTGCGAAAAAATCATTTTAATGATTTCCTGGTAAGATCTTACCAAAAATCTGTTTTCTGTCTCTTTCTAACACATGAGTTCTTATGAAAAATGCCATTAATATGAATTTTTCGATTAAGTGCGATAGATACATCATTGATTCTGGGACCTTAGAAGCTCTTAAAGTCCGTAATAAAAAATCCAAGGCCGTATTTAAAAAAACAAAGTTGATGATGGTAGCTCAAGGACGAAACGTCGGTTTGAAAATCTGATAACACCATCTTGTAGAAAAGAAAAAGTAACAATGAGAATGTGAAATTTATTTTGTTATATCTATTCAAATAAAGTCATAAAAAAATAAAAATGAAATCGCGAATATTCGGTTTTTTCCAAAAATCTTCGGAAGCGTTCGGAATTTTTAAACTTGTAAGGTGGCATTTTGATCAGCATCAAATTGCGCAACTTTGCCTCCATTTAACACATCTCGTATCTCTTCTAGTTCCCGAGATCCCAATGATGAGGCTCGAATTTGGGACACCCTGTACATTGTTGCTGCTATCAGTTTTTAAAATACAGGATAAGAATAAGTATGAAAAACTATACACATTATACAGTATAAAGAAAAAGACCAATCGTAATTTATACTGTGGTCTAAATTAAATTGGCACATTTTTTAATCGCTGGTAACTTTCCACGTGTTACACCTATTTAATTAATTTTTGGAGGGCTTATAGGCCGACATGTTCTCACTAGGAGGCCCAAATTTGTTGTAAACATTTTGGACAAGACAGTACTTACCGAATTTAAACCGAACGTTAAAAAAATCTTTAAGTACGGTCCTGTCTTCCTAACCAAACTTGATCATTCTAGTGAGAACATTCCTCCAAAAATTAATATTAAATTTGCAACAGCTGGGAAGTCATTAGCAATTGAAAATGTCCAAATAAATGTTTTGGAATATGATGAGGTATTTTTCTGAATCTGTTTTAAAACTACATGATGATGTGTTTTACCCATGCAGAATAAAGACAAGTCCTTTCAAATAGCCTTGCGTTTAATTCAAAGTAGATTCTGTCTAGAATTTTGCATCATTTACACCAGCTTTTCAGAAAATCGGCAGTATGAGTAATCCTTCAAATTTGTCTCTGTATAAATGTAAACGTAGGTATATTTACTATATAGTACCCATGTACTTATTTTTTGGATTTCTTATCCCATATACTGGGGAAGTACCTACCTCACATATCTGAAAGTGGGAGAGCTTCTAAATTCTATATATTTTTTGATCAAACATTGTTTCTAGAGGATATTTAAGAATATACGATTTGAATTATCACTCCTTCCTTTTGTACCATTGTGTCGAGCGTTAAGCCCTACAATACGAAAATGTTAAAAAAAATTCACCCAATTATTAGATTATTTAAAACCTGATTTTGATTTCGATTGCCCCACCCTAAACATGCCCCTCGCGTAAAACCAATGCTTGATAGACTGCGAATACAAAAACCTGGTACTCTTATTGAACATTATAAAGAAGAGAAACAAAACGAATCCTTGCAATGACGCGGTAATGGAATACAAATAAATGAATAATATATTCCCTTTTATCTGACCAAGGAAGCCGAAAGCCCAGTTCAATCCCAACATGAAAAACAATAAAAGCGCTAATCGCCACTGAAATAGGATATCATGATTCGAGCTCTCAGTGCATTCAGCTTTTTTATGAAACACGTTGTAGATAATAAAAGTAAAAATTACACAGTTTATGGTTAAGATCAGTAAGACTGGAAGCCAAACGCCCAAATATAATCCTAAGTTAGAGGGATAACATAGATTGGCAAGCCCCTTTTTGTAGTTGTCAGGATCAATGCTGATCACGCAAATGACGGGAAAAATTGGAAATACCCATCCACAGATGAGTGCCTTGACCAAAACATATTTTGGTGGTCCCCCAAGGACTTCAACGAATCTTTTAAATTGCAAAATAGCTACAGTCAGCATCCAAGCGCATTCGGATAATATTGCGTAATGCAATATAGTGCCGGTGATTGTGCAGCTGATTCCACCGGCAGTGCTTTTGACATACACACTAACATACAAGGTAACAATTTTAATTGATATGGCAATTGCGAAATTAATAAGAATTTTGTTTCCAGTATTTTGGCGCCATTTCTTAAACAACATGGCAGTAAATAAGATCAGAAGTATGCCGAAGAGTGAAAGGACGCAACCAATATCTGTCATCAAATCAAGATATGGGTCGTCATCGTAGTCATCATTATTAGACAATAACATTCCAAAATGAGTCACGTGAGAATAGCTACAAATTGCCATTTTATTTTCTCGTTGCTTGTTTGTGTCGTTCATCCACTCTCCAAGAGTTGCATTGTCTATATTCCCAGTGGGATCAGCTTTGTAGTACCAGTAAGCGCATTGATTATTATCACTAGTTTTGGTAGTTCCAATATTGTAAATCACTGACACAGTTCCCTTCAAAGTATTTTCTAGTCCGGGAAAGATGATTCCAAAAATCTTGGTGGTGTTTCTTGCATTATTGATTTCATTAAAGAGAACGTCGCTGTAATATACTGATATTGCCACTTTAGGTTTAGTAGTATAATTACGTATTTGGTTTATCAATTCTTCGCTGAATATCACCATTGCTGATATTGACTCGTTGCCGGTAAAGTCGCTAACGTTAACGAACTGATCTAATTCATCGATCGTACATACAAATCCTTCGCAGCCATGTAGCACCAGTCCCGTTAAATTCTTAGTATCGAGGCTTTTGACAATTAGAGAAAAGTTCTGATGATGGAATTCTAGGTCGTTGATCATTCGAGCCATTTCATCCACCGTATACAAAATAATGTCTGTGGCGGAATGAACCTTCTGGGACTCTCTCAATACAGCCCTTGGTACCATAAATAAATTACTAATTATCTTGGATATTACCAACGGTATAGCTCCCTCAGATAAAGAATCAGCTATAATTTGAGATATGAGATAAATATCTATGGCAACTAAACTGTTATAGTTCGAAGAAGTAATACTTTCAACTTGCATCAATTTTTCTAATCCAGTTAAGTTAGAAGCAAGGATTTGTTCCAAATCCGTGGTAATATTATGTGAACTGGCTACTAATGCGAAATGTGTGACGTGTTGAAAATCGCACAAGGCGGTACTACCGTAAATTTTAGCATCTGATTCCCTTTTCCATGATCCCGATTTAGATACATTTTCTTCTACAATTTCATGGTCCCAATAAGAACATTTCCCATTATATGACCGTTCATATTTTATTGAGATTTCGCCTTTGAGCTTTTCGTGTAAATCTGGTATTAATACTTCGATAATAGGCCGATTCACTTTCATTTGGTCTCTTACTGGAAATAGCACATCATTGAAAAATACTGTAAACATTATACTAGATTGCGACTCTTTAATTTGTTCACGCAATTGTGTACTCAAAGTCACAGTTACATCGATATCAGCTGTGGCGCTCTCTTGAAATATGCATACAACATCTTTATCTCGGGTAATAAAGAATCCTTGAAAATGCTCAACATCTTCTTTGGAAACTGTTATAAATATTATATTTCGTCTTTTCACCAGACTGGTGTCTCTCAATGTTTTTAAAATCTTGCCGATGCTATACAAAATTTTATCCGCAGATTGAAAGCGGATCTGGGCTTCAAGAATTTCATCTTCACTTATATCCATACATAAATTAATTATATCTGCTAGTGATTCTAAGCCTAATACGGATGGATTAATTACTTCCAGTATTGTTGAAATAATGTCAATATTGTGGACATTTGAATTTAGATAGTTACTTAAAAAAGGTTTCTTCAAATTAGGCATGAATGCACCTGCTGATTCTGTATGGAAATATATTTCTTCATTGCTGCAGCTAATAAAATTATCATCCAGAACTTTTAGGGAAGATGTTTCTGTCGAACAGTAAAGGAAATTTTCTCTGTACTTATAATTTTGACCAATTTTATTCGTTATGGGTTGAGTCATATTACATTGATCGAAACAAGCATTCGCCTGCTTTTTCCCCAAAGGTAAATTAATTTCAGTACCTAGCAGATGGTTTTCCAGAAAAATACTGGAGCTTTGGCTTCCAAATAAGCCAAGATAATTCGCTAAGTCAGTAATGGCTAAACAAGTGTCGTTAAATGATTTAGTGGGTATTGCGAAGTGGGTAAGATGAAAAAATTCACAGACCGCAGCTTGGTTAGACAAAAGGCTAGACTCTATCACCCAAGATCCGTAGCTGGAGTCGTCAAATTTCCAATAAGTGCAATTATATTGAATAGAATTGGTTTCTTTGAAATAATATATCAGTAGAGGTCCTTGAAATTGCTCATGAAAATCAGGAAGCAAAACACCGAATACCATGTTAGACACGGAAGATGTTGTGTTGATGTCTATAAACAGTTCTGAACCGTAATAAATTGAAATTATCAATTTGGGTATATAGCTTGAATTCGTTTTACTATAGTTTCGAATTTGATTAGACAAAACATCAGATAAAACTATTACTGCATAAATGGTGTCGTCTGACATTAAGTTTTCATCAGAATATTGGTCAGTACTATTAATAAGCTGTAAATTACAATCGTCGAAGTCTTCTGAGCAATTTGTGAGAAAGACTCCCATATAATGTTCATCAATTTCCAAGCATTTAATGACGAAGTTGTCCGTTTTCCACTCGCCGCACTCTCCATTGGGTAATGCTTGCTCTATGGAGCTTAGCAATATATCTATAACTCTATAGTTTTCTTGTGCGTATTGCAAAACTGATCCAGGGACTTCCATAAAATTATTTACAATCCCTAGAAATAGAAATATATATCAATGTAGGATTTGTAGCATATTTGCACCGTAATACACAAACACAGTTTTAGCACTTGGTGCTTTAAAATCAACATATAATGATCGCTAATGAGCAATTGATCATCATCGATCCTTAACGTATATGCATAAATAAATAATAAGTGTTGGACGCTGCCAGTTTGCATAAATGTTATTAGAGGTAAGAAAACTAGCGGAATTTCTTGAATTCTACAATGCTTCAGGGGAAGTTCCGCGATGATATTGCCAAATTCTGACAACGGAGATTTTTTAAATACTTTATAAAGTCCAATAGTGTGACCTATTTAACTTAAGGCTATGAGTGGTCATTTATTTCTGTACTAAAATCAACCAATATTCAGTTATGACAATTATTTCTGGAAAATTTAGCTCTTCTAATAAAATAAATAATTCATCTATTTTGTGTCGTAAGCTTCTTGATGAAGACACTAGAGGCTGGTGGACCAATACCTCAGGGAGTGGGTGGCTCTAAGGGCCCCTCTGAGCTCCGAACAGCACGCATATCGAACAGGCAGGTCGGTAGACTCGGCTCTTCACCACCTGGTATCCAGGTTGGAGGAGGGGCTGGGGGCGGACGGCTATCGGTGTGCGTGTTTGCGGATATTGATGGAGCATTCAATAACACAGCCGTAGGTTCGATCTGCCGATCGGTGGATGAACAGGGGTGGGTCCGGTCATAACGAGCTGGATCCGCTCCATGCTCACCGGGCGGAGGGTCGAGGCTAGGCTGGAAGATGAGGTGGTTGGGGTTGAGTCATCGCGGGGATGTCCTCAGGGGAGGGTTTTGTCCCCCTTTCTGTAGTGTCTAGTGGTGGACGAGATCCTACGCATCCTGAGAGTAGAGCAGGGGGTCTATGTACAGGCCTATGCAGACGATGTTGTGATTATGGCACAAGGTACTGAGGTGGGAATATTGCAGAGGCTTCTGGAGGAAGCACTGACAAGGTTCCCACAGTGGTGTAGGGATAACGAGCTCAGAGCGAATCCCAACAAGGTAGAGATGGTCATCTTCACCAGGAAAAGGAAGCTGGAGGTCTCTCCCAACATCACGTTGGAAGGGACCCCCTTGTGGCTAAGAAATGCGTCAAGTACCTGGGTGTCTGATTGGACTCCAAACTGACCTTTCAGGAACACATTCGGCTCAAGACCGCGGCGGCGCTCAGTGCTCTGTGGGCTTGCCGCAGGGCGCTGGGAGGGATCTGGGGACTTGGGACGAAAACCATGTTATGGATCTATAGGACGATGATCGCTCCGATGCTCATGCACGGATCGGTTGTTTGATGGCCTGGATCCATGAAAATGGCGTCTAGACTAGTGCTGGACAAATTACAGCGACTTGCATGCCTCTGCATCACCGGGGCTATGAGGACGGCGCCCACCAGGACTCTGGAGGTGGGGCGGGAACTATCTGCCTCACTGTGCGAGCACATTAGGGTTTTCCAAGCGGAAATTTTTGCGATCATGATGGGGGTCTGGGCGTCGTTAAGGCTCAATGTCGTTGGCGGGAGGATTTTCTTTTGCTCCGACAGCAAGGCCGCACTCATGGCGCTGAAGTCGGTCCGCACGCGCTCTCTGTTGGTAAGGGAATGTAGAAGCTGGCTGATTGAACTTACAAAGGTTAAAAAGGTTATGCTGGTCTGGGTACCGGGACACTCGGGTGTACCGGGAAACGAGGCCGCTGATGCCTTAGCCAGAGAAGGCTCCGAACGCAAACACTTGGAGCCTGATCCCTGGGTGGGGATCGCTCAGTGTGTTCGCGGAAGAG
This sequence comes from Pissodes strobi, assembly GCA_016904865.1. Taxonomy (NCBI): domain Eukaryota; kingdom Metazoa; phylum Arthropoda; class Insecta; order Coleoptera; family Curculionidae; genus Pissodes; species Pissodes strobi. The sequence continues at coordinate 71,796 of MU186046.1, read as the reverse complement.
CCTTGGAGGCCTGGAAGGAGGGTCGGGTGGAGGAGGTATGGCGGACGGCTCCGGGGATGAGACAGACCAGGCTCTTGGAACATGGGCCCGCGAAGAGTCTCGCCAGGGGGCTGTTGTGCCTACCTAGGAACGAGTGCAGGACCCTGGTAGGATTCTACACAGGACACTATAGGCTTAGACGGCACCTGACCCTGCTGAGAATTGCAGAGGAGGGGGAGTGTAGATGGTGCATGGAGGACGACGAGACCTCACACCATCTACTTACGGAATGCCCCGCTTTCGCTTGGGCAAGATACAGAATCTTTGGCGTGACGTAGATCGAGCCTGATTCAGTGCGTCGTGTTAGTCTGAAGGCGATGCGGGCTTTCTTAAGGAGGACCGGCATCCTGGAGGTTCTCTAATGCGGACTGGGGGCACAACGGGCCCAATTGGTGGCCTAAGTGCAAGGCCCGCTAGGGGCCACCCCTTCTGATACTGATACTGATACTTTGTGTCGTAAGGACTGACTATTAATAAGAAAAGCACCAAGCTTGCCATCATTCAATTTTTCAGAGGGTGTTTGAACCTCTGTTCGCGTCAATCTACTTAAAAATTACCCCCCTTAATCGATGAGCCAGTAGAAAAATAATTGCTATGACTTTCCCTAACCTTCTGAAGGTATTGAAGTATGTCCGATGAAAAGAAAGATCTGAAGGCAGAGAGATCCGTTTCAACCTCAACCGAACCAATACCGTATGCGTCGTGAAAGCGATAATAAAAGTTACGCAATGAGTCCACGTTGCTAGGAAGTCCCTCTGAAGCTAGAGCTAATTTGATGTTAGTATTGGTGTTCCCTTCAAAACACACTCTGAAGGGTTGGTCATGGAGATAGGCAAGAAATAGCCGAAGATCCTTTAATATGGAGGGGTCCCTCAGTCTAGCCAACATATAACGCCCATCCGAATCTCGCGACAACCGCACTATAGGTGGAGTCATCGGGTCCATATCCAGCCCACCATCCCTCTTCGCACTTTTCTCCACAACAACCGCCAAATTCTCCAGCGCAAGAGACTTACAAGCAGCCAAAGCTTCCCTGTGAGAGCCAACTCCAACAGACCTCACTCCCCAGGTATATGTGCAGATGTTGAGCCTTAGCGTGGTGGTAGACTTCGGCCGCCCAAAGTGCTTGGTACAAAATGTTGATAGCCAGTGGCACAAGTACTTGCTGCAGGCAGCGATACCTTTAAGGTTGTTATAGATGAATTGGCAGTACCCGATGACCACATACTTATGTCCTTAAGCTGCTTTAGATAGCTTTTTCTGCACACCAACCTTGAATTCGGAACAGTCCCTATTATTCAGCATTGGAAAGCATCGGATAAAGTCAGTAGTTCCAAGTTTTTCTTTGATATAGTGTGCAAGCTGGTTTGCTGTATAAGGAGGTGGGATCTTGGACACTACCACATAATGCCAGTCGTCTTTTATTGGGGATATGTGAGGTGTGTCAGTAATGACTTGAGGAGACTAATAACTTTAGAAGAAGTAATAACCACTGTGTCATGGTAATCTGTATGGTCGGTCTTAGTCGAAATCGATTTTTTTTACTCTTGGTGGGATACTCCTAATAATTGGCTTATCTTTGGCAGCCAACTTTCCTATTGTGAGTGCCATTTGATTTACACTTTTTTGCATATCGCCCACTTCCTTCAATAACTCTTCCTTTGATGAGTCGTGAATCTGAACTTTAACAGACTCATCATGATTGTCCATAAAAATGGATTACAGATTGAATATATCTTGCTTCATTTCCTTGATCGAATGATATAAAGTTTCTTGTCTATTGTCAGAGAATATGGTATGGAGGCTGTGAATGTCATATATTCTTTAGTATAAAATTTTCTATTTGGAGTCATGGTTACTCAAAGTGTCGTATATTTCAGAAATTATTGGAATAAGGTCATTGCTCTTCTTTAGACAGGTTCTCAGAGCTTCGACATTTTCCAGAGAAATTCGTGATCCTTGTAGCTGTGATACTTTGTCGTGAAGATATTTTAACGCAGGAGAGTCACAAGTACTGCAAAATAATCTAGAATTGTGGTACTTTTGTTGGAAGAGCACTTTTGTTGTTGCCTTATTCAGGCCAGTACAGGCCATACAAAAATTCCGGCGAAGTTTATATTTATCCTTTTCTGCAACGATTCTCTGGCAGGAGTCACACTTAAACTCAGCAATTTCAATATTAGTGTTGAATGATTTTAGATAAAAGTAAATGGCAGCTGAACAAAGTCAAGTTTGTCTAAACAGGAACCAATAACAAAACAGAAACTATAAATTAACCAGGAACACACGCACAGCGAAAGTTAGCACGTCGAGGTTGAAGTTGAATAATTTTAAGTAAAGGTCAATAGCAGCTAAACAAGGCCAATTTTACTCAAACAGGAAAGCTTAAACTAGCACGTCGACATTATATCAAAACAAAACAAACACTCAATACAGGCTGAGCTAACGAACGGAAACACGACCGTCTCGTATGACTGTTTCTTCGATACTCCTCTATACTTCCTCTAAAAAATTTACATAAACAACCATCTTTATTGAAGCATGGAACTTTATACAAGACGTTGCCCATACCACATCAGAGAGCAGAGTTGCGCGCTCATCACATTATTGACAAAAATGTCTAATAAGCTCCTTTAGGAGGTTTTTTTTTCTCCACACCAACCTTGAAATCGGAGTGTGACCAGTCCCTATTTTTCAGCATTGGAAAGCATCGGGTAAAGTCAGTAGTTCCAAGTTTTCCTTTGGCATAGTGTGCAAGCTGGTTTGCTGTATAAGGAGGTGGGATCTTGGACACTACCACATAATGCCAGTCTTCTTTTATGGGGGATATGTGAGGTGTAGGAGCAATGACTTTAGGAGACTAATAACTTTAGGAGAAGTAATAACCACTGTGTCATGGTAATCTGTATGGTCGGTCTGAGTCGAAGTCGATTTTTTTACTGTTGGTGGTTAATTCTAATAATTGGCTTATCTTTGGCAGCCAACTTTCCTATCGTGCGTTTCGCATATCCTTCAATAACTCTTCCTTTGATGAGTCGTGAATCTGAGCTTTAACAGACTCATCATGATTGTCCATAAAAATAGATGACAGATTAAATATTTCCTTGATCGAATGGAATAAAGTTTCTTGTCTATTATCAGAGAATCTGGTATGGAGGCTGTGAATGTCATCTATTTTTTTGTACAAAATTTTCCATTTGGAGTTATGGTTACTCAAAGTGTCGTAAATTTCAGAAATGATTGGAAGAAGGTCATTGTTCTTCTTTAGACAGGTTCCCAGAGCTTCGACATTTTCCAGGGAGATCTGCAATGCTTGTAGCTTGTTGTGAAGATATTTTAACGTAGGAGAGTCACAAGTACTGCAGAAAAATCTAATATTGTGGTACTTTTGTTGATAGAGCACCTTTGTTGGTGCCTTATCCAGCCCAGTATACAAAACTTCCGGCGACACTCCCCACTACAGCGAAGCTTATATTTATCCTTTTCTGCAACGATTCTCTGGCAGATATCACACTTAAGCTCAATCATTTCAATATTAGTGTTCAATGATTTTAGATTAAAGTCAATGGCCGCTTAACAAAGTTAAGTTTGTCTAAACAGGAACCAATAACAAGACAGAAACTATGAATTATCCAGGAACATTCGACAGCGAAAGATAGCACGCCGTAAGGTTGAAGTTCAATAAATTTAAATAAGGTCACTAGCAGCTAAACAAGGTCAAACAGAAAAGTGTAAACGTGCTACGACACGATATATCAGAATATCAAAACAAAACAAACACTCAATACCGGCTGAGCCAACGAACGGAAACACGACCGTCTCGTATGACTGCTTATTCGATACTCCTCTATACTTTCTCTAAAAAATTTACATAAACAAACATCTTCATAGAAGCATCGAAATTTTCACAAACTTTGCCCGTACCACATCAGAGGGCTTCAGAGTTGCGCCCGCATCACATTGTTTGATAAAAAAATCTAATATTACACTTTACACGAGGCCCTCCGCTCGCTTCGCTCGCAACGGGGGGCGCGACCAGCAGAAACCAACTAAAACTAACCCAAGGCATACACAAAATGAAGAAAAGGCGTCATGCTACTGGAACCGAACTCAGGCCGCCGCCGCCGTATCGCAGACACAATTGCATCGTATAAAGACATACGTAAAATAGGAACGCAATCTAACGAAAACACCCTATGCCTTCCGACAAGTCGGGAATGAAAGCAGTCTTTATCCGCTAGTTAAAGATATGGTATTTTTCAACAACGTGATGCGCGCGCAACTCTGAAGCCCTCTGATGTGGCACGGGAAACGCCTTCTGAAATATTATGCCCAGAATTAGACAGATGTATTAAAAATATAATGATACCTTCGATGTAATTATTATATTGCTGCTTACCTGCCAACTTCATCATATCCATAGTCATGTTGGAAATCACTTTCATAAATGAAGCCACAAACAACAGCTCTACAGCATTAATGCTTTCATAGCTTGCTGTCAATGTAAGAAGCAGATCTAAGGTTGTTGATTCGTTTGTATCGTCCTTATAATCCTGTATATCCTCTAAGATGGTTTCCATTGACGTAGACAACTTATTACCTGTCATTTCGGACATGTATGCTTCACCGGTGAAATTCGGAAAACAACTTGTTGGTACAAGAGCGAGATTTTCGATTAGGCAAAACTGATCTAGAGGAGTACCTAGATTGATCGTTCTGCACAATTCAAGTTCATCCGCAGTAAAACATTTATTGGTCACTTGATCATCGGGAATGCACATTTGCAAATCGCTATTAAAATTGGTTTTATATCTATCATTTGCTCGGTCTGTGACTTCAGTGGTAGTGACTTCGTCATTAAAGACCCCGAATGGACTTCCAAAATTGGTGATGTGATAGAATTCACAGACTACCGCGTCATCAAGTGCTTCAGTATCCTCAATAGTCCATGATCCTGAATATGCCTCGTTAAATTTCCAATATGAACAGTTGTATTCCAATAAATTATTTTTCACGTTAGTATAATAGTATATGGAGACAGGTCCCATAAATTCTTGTGTGAAACCCGGCAGTAGCACTCCAATAACCAAACTAGATGCCTTTGAACTTTCCATCTCCACAAACAGTTGAGAGCCATAGTATATTGATACAATTAGCTTGGGAGTATAGCTTTCATTTAATTTGCTGTAGCTAATTATCTGCTCGTAAAGTTCTGTGGATAAGCTTATTGCCGCATCTACACCTTCGGTTACGATGAAACTCTCGTTGTAGAGGAGGCTTAAATTTGTAATCGGAACGAGGTCACAGTCGCTGTAGTTGGTGCAATTCTGAATCTGAAATCCAAAAACTCCTTTGCTAAGATTCGTCGATTTAATTGCGAAATTAGGCGTCTTCCATTCTTCAAAATTTCGACTTTCTAAAGCTGCGTCTATCGATCGTAATAATTTATCGGTTGCTTGGAAGTTTAACTGGGCACTCAATAATACTGGCCTTGATATTTTCATTAAATTGCTTACTATTCCTAAAACACGATACGAGACATTAGTAAAATTGGCGAGAGATTTGTTAATAGTCAGTGCATAACTGAAGATTAAATAAGACCTTTCACATTATGGCGCGATGCAGTTCTGTACGGAGCTAAAAGAAACATCAGTATCAAATCTATTAGCAATGTGGTTTAGAACGCGCAGTGATGTAAACTGTCCTAGAATTAAATGCACGCTTTTATCAGCCTATTTTAGATATAATAATACACTTTTATTATCAGACTGTTTCACGTAAATTCATTCTTTATTTTGTTAAAAACTGCACGCATGAAACGCTTCCTGTAGACCGGTAAAATAATTTAAAAACGACCAAGCCTGGCCAACGCCTAGCAACACGAACTACACCTTCGTGGGCCAATCGCGTTTAATTTTTCGGAATGGTTCAAGCTTCTAACAGTGTTTCACTGCTCACGAAAAATGAATATCTTAAAGCTAAACGTGGACACGACGTTCTGACCTTCAGCAGTAGATCTGTAGTTCAGCTATAAGTGACAACTATCTCTTTCTATATACTGTAACGTTATAAATGTTATTAATTACAGCCGCGCGATACTCTCGCTACCTTACTTCTCGCCACCTTATTTCCGGAGTACCATCCTGCTCGACAGGTATATCCGTTTGGAGGACCACTTAACAGAGGTTGTATATTTATTTTTTTGAGCAAATTGGTAGCCCTTCTCGCCTGAACACTCAAGGCGAGCAGGCCATTTTCCGTATCGGAATTTATCATTGCTATTTTCGACCCTTAGTTCTAACTACCGCCTGATTGTGTCGTTGCAGTATTAAACAAATTAAGAAACGTTGTGTGCTGATCCCTTTTTTTTAAAGGTATGTTCGACACGGGTGTTTCTATGTAAAATGGCTAAAGTTATTTATAATTTACCCAAGGTCCTTCTGTGAGACACAATTCCTTCTATGGGATAGAATTCCTTCTGTGAGGTAGAATTTCACGCTGTCAGTAAGCCATACCGAGTCCTTTTTTTGTCAGGGTGACGCAATCATGCTGTGGACACGTACGACGCTGGGTGCGCCAGTGTCTACAGCACTACCAGAATCAAGTAAAATCGATTTTAATTTCTTTAAAAGCCTAAATTATCGTAGACTTCTTGTCGTTATATGTCCCTTTGATTAATGGATTTGTAGCTAGACAAGAGTAAGTAGTTTACCTAAATTACCGTGTACTTCTTACCATTATATATAATTTTAATTAATGAATATATAATCAAATGATTGTAGGTCATTTGCCTTAATTATAGTATGTTTCTTACCGTGGTATATCATTTCAATACATGATTATATAGTTAGGCAACTATAAGTAGTTTGCCTAAATTACCGTGTATTTCTTACCGTTGTACATAATTTTAATTAATAAACATATAATTAAATGCAGACGCTAGCTAATTAAAATATCAAAAAATGATTAGAAACATACTTAAACGCGATTATTCTTTTGCTGAAACTCACCTCGGTCCAAAATACCGGGAATGAAGCTGGCTATTGAGGTGCCCCACATAAATTACGGTAGCGTAATCTTTGTGAAACCTGATCAGAACATAACCTCTGTGAGCTCAACAAACGTGAATAACATAGAGATTCTTACAGTGGAAATTGGACAATGTACTGTAACGCCCGTATACAAGCCGCCTCGTCAGGAGTTTGTCTTTGACGTACCGTCCAACTTTGGGAATCGAGAGAACTGTTTCGTTGTGGGTGATTTCAATAGCCATAGCACCGCACGGGGATACGCGGAGACCAACACCGACGGTAGCCTCGCGGAAGAATGAGCAGATGCTAATAACTTTTCTCTCATTCACGACCCAAAACTACCACCATCATTTCACAGTAATATTTAGAAACGAGGCACAAATCCATATATTTGCTTCACTAGCACTAACCTCGACGCTAGATACATCAAGATGGTATATAATCCCCTGCCCAAAACACAACATAGACCGGTTGGTCTGAACTTCTATGCAGACATAAGATTGCAAACGATCCCTTTCAGAAGACGTTTTAACTTCCGAAAGGCAAACTGGTCTGAGTTTGCCGGAATTTTGGATGAGGCAGCGGATGGAATGGAACCTGCCCCTGAAAACTACGAGTGCTTCGTCGAAAAAGTTAAATACGTTTCCAGAAAGACAATTCCAAGAGGATGTCGACAAGAGTACATCCCAGGCCTAACTACCGAATCGAAAAAACTTCTGGATCAATACACAGATGCGTACGAGAAAGACCCTTTTAGCGATCAAACAGTGGAGTCAGGCAACCTGCTTCTCAAAGAACTTAGTCGTGCACGACAAGAAAAATGGGCCGAGACAATCGAAAAACTAAATATGACCCATAGTAGTAAGATTGTGTGGAACTTGTTGAAAAAACTTAAGGACCCAATGGAATCGAAACGACCCAGTAACGTCACGCCCGATCAGATCGCCCACCAGCTGCTGATCAATGGAAAAACTGATACAAAACCTAGAGCATGTAAAATCCACAGAAACCTGGAAGGCGAAGCTTCAAGTATCAATGCACCTTTCACAATTAAGGGTCTTAATGAGGCCATCCACAGTCTGAAAAATGGGAAGGCGGCAGAGGTGGACGACATGTGCGTAGAGCAAATTAAACATTTTGGAGATAAAACAAAGCGCTGGATCCCACAATTAGTTAATAGGTGCTATTCGACGAAGCAAATTCCCAAGTCCTGGAGAAAATCAAAAGTCATCACACTATTAAAACCTGGCAAAGACCCAAGCCTCGCCAGTAGCTATAAACCTATCTCTCTCCTGTGCCACTTATACAAACTCTATGAACGGCTAATACTCAACAAAATTCAAAATTGTGTGGACCAAAACTAATTCCACAACAGGGAGGGTTCCGTCCAGGAAGGTCATGCACGGGGCAGGTTCTAGCTTTGACTGAACACATTGAGAGGGGCTTTGAGGAAAGGAACATAACCGGAGTAGTTTTTGTAGACTTATCAGCGGCCTATGACACCGTGAACCAAAGGGCCCTCTTCTCCAAGATATATAAAACCACCAATGATTACGAGTTAACTAGAGTAATCGAATCTTTACTACAAAATAGGAGGTACTATGTAAGTGTAGAAGGCAAGAAGAGCAGATGGCGGGCACAAAAAAACACAAAGTGTTCTTTCCCCAATATTGTTTAACATATACATCAATGACCACTCCTGGTGACACCGAGCACTTCCTCTACGCCGATGACTTGGCCATCGCAGCTCAAGGGAAAACTTTCCGGTTGTTGAAGAGATATTACAAAATGCCCTACTACGGATGTCAGCCTACTATAAAGCAAACTCCCTGAAACCCAATCCGTCAAAACCCCAGGCATGCGCCTTCCACCTGAACACCAAGGCCGCCGGAAGAAAATTACAGATCCAATGAGACGGCTTTACTATAGAACACACACCCCAACCGAAATATCTAGGAGTAACCCTGGACCGATCCCTCATGTATAAATTCCACTGTCATAAGACCCGACAAAAGGTATCGTCTAGGAACCAGCTCCTCAAGAAATTAACGGGAAGTAAATGGGGAGCCCACCCCTCCGTGATCAGAAGAACGGCTGAAGCACTATGTTTCTCTACAGCGGAGTATGCTTGCCCGGTGTGGAATAGGTCTGTGCATGTCAAATCTATTAATGCTGCAGTTAACGAGACATGCAGGCTTATGACTGGTTGCATGAGGGCCACTCCGCTGGATAAACTCTATAAAGCTGCTGGGTGCGAACCACCAACAACTCGACGACTAGCTATTGAACACACCGAAAGATTTAGGCAAATATTTGATAGCCGTCACCCTCTCTATGAAGCGCCCGAGCCGGTGAGGCGATTAAAATCACGCAGAGGCTTTCTGAGCATAGTACCGATAGATCCACCAGAAGTCTTCCCCTTAAAACAAGAACCCTCAGCAGGCTACAGGCTGGACTGGAAGAGCTGCAAATCCCTCAACCGTCTCAGAACCGGAGTTGCCCCTGTAAAGACGAACCTCGCAAAATGTGGAATTATTAATGAACAGGATGTCAAATGCGACTGTGGGGCGACACATACTATGGAACATCTCCTGGTTAGCAAGAACTGCCCAAGCTCATGTTCCCTCGAAGATTTATGGCTTGCTATGAATAATGCTCTGGACGTAGCCCGATACTGGGCTGATAAATTGTAATATGGACTCGGACACGAAAAAGTAAAGTTTTGCTGAAACTAGGTATATGATTTTTGATTTATAGTGCCCTTTTCGACTTGCGACATTCGAAAAGACAAATTATATACGCGCGTTGTTACGTCCGCGATCGGATGCGACAACGTCGCGTCGCTATGTCACAGCACATATAAAAGTCGTATATAATTCAAATTCAAATCTTTATTAGTGATGATACATGCTACAGAGCACTTTCACAAGTCAAAATACAAAACAGATGAGTAGTTCTAAAAAATAAAATAAAATGCAATGAAATATTCCTACGTAAAATTCAAACAGTAGATTCAAGATAAGATTAGAGTACAAGGTTCCAAATTACAGGTTTAAAATTTTAAGTTACAAATTTGATCCAAGCAAATTAATACACTGGAAAATTAGTAATCGCAGCATAACGCTTAATATCTCGATTCAATTATTGATCTAACTATCTTGCTTATCGAGCTTGCGTTTAAGAGATATTTAATTTTATCTTTAGTTAGTTAGATAGTTCATTGGGTCTTGGCTGACATCACGATTTGCCTCCATTGTTGTCTATCCATCATCATCCTGAGTTCCGAATTGTCGATGTTTAAAACCTGGAGATCCGCCCTCACGTTGTTCCTCCAGCGCAATCTCAGTCTTCCCAAAGGACGCACGCCGACTGGTGCTTGCTCCCAAACTCAAACCAATTTTACATCTCGGTCGTCTTCCTGCCTCTTAATATGACCGGCCCATCTCAGTCTCTCGGATTTGCCCACCTTGACGATATCGGGTCGACGATACTTTTCTTGTAGTTCCATGTTGGTTCTGGTTAGGTACTGCTGGGTATTCTCATCTAGGATTGGTCCATATATGCCCCTCAAGATTTTCCTTTCCGCTATTCTTAGTCGGTTCTCATTTTGTTTTGTAAGGGTCCAAGTCTTACATGCATATATCCTAATGGATCTGATTACGGCGTGGTAAATTTTTATCTTTGTATTATGAGAAATATTCTTAGACCTCATAAATGTTTGCAATGCAAACCAGCAACGGTTGCAACTCTGTATTCTGGTATTGATTTCTTCAGTCATGTTGTTGTTTGACGTTATCGTGGCCCCTAAATACTTAAATTGATGGACCCTCTCAAAGTTATATTGATCCCTTGTAACGTTCTCTCAGATTCAATCTATCTGTTCAGTTCTCATTGTTGCCATATATTTTCTTTTTGCTTCATTTATTCTCAGACCAACATCTTTTGCAGCACTTTCCAGTCTGAAAAGGCCCTCTTTAATGTCAACGGTCGTATTTCCCACGATGTCTATATCATCCGCAAAAGCCAGTATTAGGGGAGGTCTCTGGTCTCTAAACAGTAGCGTTTTGGTTTTTGCCTCTCGTACTATTTTTTCTAGTGCTACATTGAATAACAGCGGGGATATGTAATCTCCCTGGTTGAGTCCATTATTAATAAAAAAGAACGTCGAGATTCTTTCTCCAATTCTTACTGCACTGGCTGATCCCTCAACACACGCCTTTGTGATTGTTTTAGATTCCATCTTGGTCGATTTTCTAAACAAACAGAGATGTGCTCGTAGGTATTATAATTAACCATAGGGCTAGTTCTAAAGTAATTTTGTAAATAAAACAAAATGCTTTAGCATTATATGAATATTTTAATAAGTTATTTTACTTGAAAATAACTGGAAGCTCATAAATAATAAAATATAAACATTAAATGATTGTATGTAGTCTGTGCTACGATATGAACAATATCAGTAAAGACAAAGTATCGACCTGGAAGAATATGACAAGAATAATACGCTTAAAAATAAACAGTTGTAATACTAAACTAGTATATGATTATAAACATAACCTTGAAGCTATGCTCATTAAAGTCCCTGCGGATGTGCTACGTATGAGCTCGGTTAGCTGAGCTAACTCTGATATGAAATACAGTAATATACAAGCAATAATAACAGGATAAATATTACCATAAAGTCCACCTACAAGCTACTATGTACACTATGTTCACCAATTGACGAGCAACGTTCAATTCGTTCAGCAGTTTATCTTCCAGCCCAGGAAAAGTTACTTTAAACACTTACTAAGTCTCTGTTGTAGCTTCTATATACAATGAACTTCAATTTCGTGCAAATGAGAATGACTTGAATGTAGTAGTTTGAGATGGTATGCAGGTATATATGCATATGGCATGTCATGAATGCCTTGTGGAATGCGGTTTTTATGCACGCAAAAATGATTGTAAAACATGCTATGCAGGTAGCATAGGTAAGCTGAAATCCGCGTAGGAAATAGCATTGGTGATATCTTTATATTGCAATAAAGCATGAGAGAATGGTTGCAGACAAGTACAGGGTAATCCTTATATTAGAATAAGGCCAGGGAATATTTGCAGACTAGTGCAGAGTAATCCTTATATAACGCAGTGTTATATTCTGATAGAAAATGTTGAACATACATGGACCAAGGGCATGCTAGCACAGCGATGGTACCGCGGTTGAGTGAATGTGAATGTAAACGTGTGCGTTTACTTACTTGAGATTCGAGACGAGACTCGATTAATATTGCTTAGAAACAAGACTCTATTGTGAGAACTCCCATGGGCGATTGCCATGGGGCGCTAGTACAGCGTCTTACTTGAGAAAGAGTGATTGCAAACCTGTGAGTTTACTTACTTGGGTTTCGAGACAAGGCTCGATCACTTGTGGTTCGAGATAAGACTTCCAGAATTTTCATGGACGAGACCAATGGGGATGCCAGTACAGCGATGGTACAGCGTCATACTGGTAAGAGTAATGGCAGTCAGGGTGCCGATAAATACCTTTTTGTAGGTTTGAGATGACGATGATTATGGCTGGATACCACTATGTCACATGAGTAAAGAACTAGAGAGATTATGAGGTCTCAAAACGTGAAAACTTGCCGGCATGGCGGCTTGGCGCCAAGCCGGCAGACAGAAAAGCGCCCTTAGCGCGACTTACATGGTTGAGAGTCAAGATGCTACTTGATACTAGATCGTAAGAACTGGTTGAAGAAGTTGTTACCGCCCCTTGTCACCGCCTTTTCTGGCGGGATAATCTACATCGCTCCGGAAATAGAAAGGGCAATAATGCAAGTATAGAGATATTGTGTAAAAACTTAGCATGACCAGTTGTCTAAATTAATATTATGAATTTTAATACAAATCCGGTTGAAAACTGCTGACTAGTTTTCATGAAATTCGATTATTAAAGATCGAAATTTTAGTTACCCCTAGATAATGCTAAATCTTCCTAGCTATAATGCTAGGAAGGTTTAGGTTGGGTGAAGTAGCTATCCTGTAGGATGCGCTGTGATTGGTCGACTTGGCGTAGGATACGCGACCGGATTCAGATGAGTAAACGTGGTTACAACAGATGGCGCTAGTAATATCGCCGGGATACAGCGACTTTTTGTAGAAAGCGCTGTGATTGGTCAGATGCCTTTCGAGGCCGCTTTGCTTTGAGCTTTTTAGACTGACTGGAGCAGTGGATACACGTTGTAAACAAGAAATAGCGTTAGTAGTATCGCCATGGATTTTAATTTCTCTTTGGAATGCGAGCAGTGGCGTGGAATGTTAAAATTGTACAAAATTAAATCGTTAGATTGGAAAGCGTGTTCAAAATGGTTTTTGAACAGTGATGTTGACAAGTTTCTTCGGTATTCCAAGTGCAGACATCGCATTCCATAGCTCGAATCTACAAATGCTGTCATAGGCCTGCTTGAAATCAATAAATAATTGGTGAAGAGTTTTGTTGTACTCCCAGCATTTTTCCATCAACTGTCGGATTGTAAATATTTGACCTACCGTGGAGCGGTTTTTCCGAAAGCCACATTGATAGTAGCAAATAGGCTTCAACATAGGGGTCAACTTCTCTAGTAGGATAAGTAACATAACTTTATATCCCGTGTTGATAAGGGATATCCCGGATAGTTTGAGCAAGAAAGTTTATCTCCCTTCTTATGAATAGGGACTATAATGCTTCCTTTCCAGCTGCTCGGTATTATTTCGTCTCTCCATATCTGACATATTATCAAGGTATGATACTGTTGCTGTAGGGCATGACCTCCATTTCTGAGACATTCCGATGGGATTGTATCGCCACTAGGTGCCTTGTTGTTCTTAAGCCTGGACATGGCTTTGGAGATATCAGAGATCGTTGGTTCTAGCACCAAGGGTTCTGCTGTGTGATAGATGCGTTCATTTGTTTCTCCTTCCGCTTCCGCATTAAGCAGCTTATCAAAATAGTTTCACCACGTCTCGATTACGCTTCGTCTGTTAGAATGCTGCATGTTCTAGGCTTGAAACCGCCTTTCACGTTTCTAACTTCCTGGAAGAAACACCGTGGTCTGTTTGTGCTTTTTTCTTCCATCTGTTCTTACATTCTATCTTCATGTTCCTTCTTCTTTCTTCTTGGGGTTTGTCTAGCTATCGTTCGTACTTGCTTATGCACATCTTTGTAGTGCACGGCAGGGTCTTCTATCATTCTTTGTCTTGCCTCTCTTCGTACTCTCAGTTTTTCTTTGCACTCCCTGTCGAACCAGCCTTTTGTCTTTTTGCGTTTTCTTTGACCTATTATGGTTTGCGTGCTCTGGATTACTGCTTCCTTTATACTCTCCCACTTTTTATTTATATTTTCTTGATCGCCCGTAGCATCTAGTGCTAATTCTATACTTTTTCGGTACCTATTCCTGATGCTATCATCTCATTTAGGAATTGTGTCCGCCTTTTTATTCTTTTGAGCGGATATTTTTATTCGAATTTTGGCTATGACCAGAAAATGATCACTGTCGGCATCCAAACCTCGGAGACTTCTAACATTATGTACGTTGTTACCGTGCCTTGCATCTATCACGACATGGTCGATTTGATTTCTTGTAGTACCATCGTTTGACATCCACGTTTGCTTATGTATGTTTTTATGTTCGAACAATGTTGACCTCATAAGAAGGTTATTGGATGATGCCAAATCCACCAAGCGAGTGCCATTATCATTGCAATGCTCATGTAGGCTGTGTCTGCCAATTGTTGGGCTAAATGAAGTTTCTCTTCCAACCTTTGCATTGAAATCTCCAAGGACAATTGTCATGTCTTGTTGTCTGGGGATCGTGCCCAGAGTTCCCTCGAGTTGGTGGTAGAAGGCTCTTTGGTAAGATCGTCTTTCTCTTCTGTAGATGCATGTACGGATACTAGTGCGTAGTTATACCATTTGCCCTTAAGTCTTAATACACATATGCGGTCGTTTATTGGTTTGAATGCCCTGCCAGCGTCCAGCAGCTCCCGACGAACAGCGAATCCAGTTCCAAAATCATGCCGATTGTTTTGATTACCGCCACCGGATTCCTGTGTCCAACCATCGAATTTCCCGAATCGCTGTGATGTCCATGTTAATGAGTTCCAGTTGTTCTATTATTTTTGCGGCTGCTTCGGGTCTGTTCGAACTTACATTCAGGGTTCCAATGCGAAAATCCATTTTACATATCCGTGGTCGTCGTCGTATATCCGTCCTATTCTGAGGCAATTCGTTTGTGTTCATAACAGGTATGTTTTTTTACGAGATGGGGTTGTTAGTCCCATGCTCAACCCTGCTCTTTTATCCGGGCTTGAGACCGGCAGGAGCACCTCATGAGCTACGTCCTGGCAAAGTTCTAGCTGATTCAGTTAATTTTTACTATATTTGGCTGTAAAGCTCGTGGCAGTAATGTATTCCATATAACTGAAATTTAATAATTTATTTGTCGCCTTGGCATCCGAATCGACTTGAGCTCATTTCGTTTACATATAGATATTCACCGGCTGTATATGTACATGTTTACCTCACTGGATATTTTATTGATTTGGTATTATTGGTCTACTGATATTGTCGTTGCCACGGGATTGATTTAGGTTAAGTTTGGTTAACTATCGTTTCATTTATACCTGCATATATTTACTGGCTTTACCTATACAATAAGATTTGGGTAGAATTAAGGGTAAAAGACATAGTTTAAAAGTTGATTTTTTATTCTTGTAATATCGGTGAGATTCCTTACACTCTTACAAGAGAATCTTCTTATTAGTTTAAGAGCGTAATCATAACCTCAAATTGATTGGAGAGAGGATTAATTGTCCTGAAAGAGTTGGTGTAAGGTTATATTTGTATATCAATAAGTTATTTGTAATCTTGATGTTTATTTTCGTAAATTGCAGTCAAAATAATCGCTAATCTGCGTACTTTTCAGCCTTCTTTTATTTAATTTTCCTAAATTTTATTACCCTATTTTCAAGAATCAATAATCATTAATAAATTTCTTGTTAAAAATTTACTAGCTTCCTACCTTAACTCCCAAGTATCATTGTTATGATTTTGCAGGAATCAGAAATCATACCAAAATATGCAGTTAAAGTTATGACTATGGCATTATCTTGCATTATTTTTTGTACTGCAGATGATTCTTATTCTATATACGAATGATCTTGCATTGATGCTCTCTTGAAACTTCTGCGGTACAAATAATAATACAAAATAATGTCGTGGACATCACTTCAGCTACATATTTTGGGCATACTCCTGCAAAATCAGACACAATGGTGTTGACAGTATCGCAACCCACTTTTTAGAAGTCAGATTGTAATAGAACCTTGCGAGCGGTTCCAAGGTTAAGATAAGAAGGGAGCTTTAAGTAGACTACCATTTAATAATTTGGTGGGTTCATTTCAAAAGATGAGCAATCTAGATTGATCCTTATATAGAAAAATACTATTGCAGTTTGTTTGTCCTTCTTGTATGCCCCTTAACCCAGAATATAAATTCCAGCGTGAGGAAATGCATCAGGCTGAAATGAGGGATTTGACATCACTACCTTTATTTATTTAAGGATATCAGTTTCACATTATCACCGATTTATACGCATCTGTCAGAAGATTTCAGTAATTATAAGCTCGAAGTACATCGCACCATATGTGAATGGCCTTAGAATTCATATAAAGGCAAATAACACTCACTAATTATTGAAAAAATAAAATCCCATGCAGTTTCTCAAGTGACTATTTAAATTTGCTTCCGTAATACACAATAAATAAAAGAAACAGGAAAAGAACATTACCTGCAAATTCTTCTAAATTGGGCTCTTTGGTCGAGATATCCGCAATAAAATTAGCAGCAAGGACAAAATCGAGTGTGTTAAAACTGTGGTAATTTTCGGATAATTCAGATAGCTCAGTTAATGAACAATTGAATTCGTCATCCCCAGTTTGACTCGAAATATCTATCAGTTTGTCAGTTAAAGTAGACGCAGGATAAAACTGACAAAAATCCTCAATGTCAGACCAATAAACTCCATCGACGAAATTTCCAATGCAAGTTCTTTGAACAAGAGTAACGTTGTCGGTCACGCAGTAGCCATTCGATGGCGAAGTTCTCTCGTTCAAGATTTGTAGTGGCCACGTGATCGTTTGCCCTCCATGTTGCGTTGTGCTGGTAGGACAGTAATGGACGTTTCGAAAATCCAAAAATTCAAACATTGACTGCGCTTTGGAAATACTTCTTAGCACATCGTATTCTTCTTCATTATTCATGGCCGTATCAGAAGTGAGATGAAAGGTTATGTTAATTTCTTTTTTCGCTTCATCGATTCCATTGATTTTAAATATTCTCGGATAGAACGAAACATTGCGGGGTATCTCATTTCTGAAAAGGTTCTGAAGAGTTTCAAGGTTCTCCGGCGTTAGGGGATAGGAAGAAAGCTTTTTGTCGTAATTGTTCAATTTAAAAAGTACAACATAATCGGCCTTGAAGTTCTCGATCATTTTTGTATCTGAAGTGACGACCGATAAATTAGGGTATAAAAAGGCTTGACACCAATAATGTCCCGGTCCGGACTGATCCAAGTCTATAGGAGGAAATTTAATAATATAAGTTTCACTACCAGTTGCAGTGCCTTCCTGAAAGTCAGTAAGTCGATAAACAATGCTTTTTGCGTCTGCATCAGTAAAACAATACACCACCGGATCGCTATTGTTTCTTAGCAAGAAACTCTTGTAATTAGTAATTTCAAGCTTATACAAATTATCTTCAATATTCAACTGCAACGTTCCTTCTTTTTGCGTTATATTTACTTGATATATGGAACATTCTGAATCACCATTGCTCAGCGTCCAGCCCTCGCTGGTCATCATGCCATATTGGTACTCAAAGTTCACGTCTGGAGCCCAGTTGGTATAGTCAAGCGTTGATCTGGTTGTGGTCCAGATAAAAGAACTAGACGAATTGTCGAAAGTGTTCTGTAAACCTATTCGGCAAGAGTTGTTTGTAAAGAGAAGGTTTTGATAAGGCAATAGAAACTCTGCCAAAACTGATTCTCCCACTTCTGGATTTGTTGCTGAAAAGAAATTGAAAATTAAGTTATTTCTTTACTGATTTAAATGAACAGGCTACTCATGAATATAATTTTGAACCAATAAAATGCTTAATATCCTCACTACTTATTAATGCAAATGGACGGCTTAGGTATGTTTAGGAATATCAGTCAAAAGTATTCAAGTATAAATAATTATAATCCTAACAAAGTATACGGTATAAATACAACATTGCAGCTAAACACAGTTAAATGTTTGTTAAAGTTCCTACGGAACCACTCAGTGTGGACTTGATTCACTGAGATAACGCTGAGATGAAATACAGTAATATACAAGCATTAATAAAATGATTAACATTACTTTAGTGCCCACAACAGTATATCTTCAAACACAGGGAAAGTCACTTAAAAGCACTTACTAAATATCTCCTTAGCTTCTATATACAATTGAAAATAAAAATGACTCAAGTTGGAGTGAATTAAAAATATGTAGTATAACGTATAAATAACTTCTATTAGTGGAGTAATAGAGTAATTTGCACTGGTAAACATCACACTGTATGAGTGCGTAAGAGAAAACTTCAGTCTAAAAAGAGAGCATGACAGGGATGCATTTTTAATACACGCAACAAAACGGATTATAAAACACCCTATGCTGGAACGCATAGGTAGGCACACACGCTCCGAGCAATGGAAATAGCACTAATGGAAAACTTTATATTATAATAAAGCAGAGAGAATATTGCCAAAAACGTCGTTTACTTTTCGGCTTTTGAGAGAGTGACTGTGAAATAGTGAGTTTAGTTACATGACCGAGTGCCACAGGATACACTTACTATAGCCTATAGCGACTTACTTGTGAGAGAATCAGGGAACCACTTCCATGGCAGAGTGCCACGGGGAGCGCGGACTATCGCGACTTACTTGGGAGAGAGTCGGGAAACAAGTCTTTTTAAGAAGGTGAGGACGAGGACGCGTTCTTTCTCCCTTGGCGCGTGAACTTACCTCTACTCCTGGAATATCCTTCCGTAGAGGGCAACTATTGTAAAGAAGTCATACAAAAACTTAACATCACCGGTTGCCTAAATTAAAATTATGAATTTTAACAAAAAACCGGGTCGAAATCCGCTGACTAGTTTTTATAAAATTCGATTATTATAGATCGGAATTTTAGAGGCGCTAAATTGACTCCGGTGACTGTGATTGGTCGGATGCGTTTCTGCTTGTAGCTGAACCTAGCTTGTGTTTCGGAATAAGTGGATTGTATGGTTCGAAGCAGTTCTGCCTATAGTTAAACTGATGATGAATAAATGTTGTGACAAGAGATGGCGCTAAGAGTGTCGCCGCGAGTTTCTAAAGGGCATTGTTTGGAATGCGATAGACAGTGGCGTGGAATATTATTACAATACGAATTATATCGCTAGATATGAAAAACATGTTCAAATGGTTTTTGAACAATTATGAATATTACCCTTAGAACTTAACAAATTATGGAAAGCAGGTATATGTTGAAGACTTTTCATTCAACTGGCACACCCAAATATATTTTGCTTTTTCATTTTCTATTTCTTAGTACGGACATCAACAGCAACTGCTGGAAAAGTTTTCCTGGGTATTCTGTCACATAAAGAGGTTTGCTCTGCATGACAAACTGCTCGAAAGACAAACCTCCAATAACAATGATGTAGGAGAATAAAGGTTACTTACTGAAGATGTCGTCGAACACAATTCAACCAATGGGAAACTTGCAGACACAGTTTCAGCTGATGCTGTTGAGATCAAGTAAGTGTAAAGGTTATGTTCAAGATTAAAAAAGATGTCACTAGTGATCCCTAGTCCCCCTACAAAGCAGACAGCAAGAAAGAGCAAAACAGACAGAGAAAAAAGGAAAACAGACAGCAAAAACAGCAAATTGCTGTTTTTGTTGTCTGTTTTGCTACTTTTGTTGTCTGTTTTGCTGTCTGTTTTGCTGTTTTTGCTGTCTGTTTTGCTGCCCTTTTTGATCTAGAACATAACCTTTACACCTACTAGACCAATGTCTCATTATATCCAGATATGGAAGTGTCATTTAAACCGAAGATTGTTTTGTGGTAGAGCAATCATTAACGTTCACAATCTGAGTGAAGTCGGATAAAATAAGCTCTTAGGAAATATATCTTTATTGAAATGTTAAATTACTAATTTCTGAAATTCTGATTGAATTATAAGTAGATATAGATTTCAGGACAACAAACTGATCATCTTGATACAGGGACTAGGGATCACTAGTAATCTTTATTTTGATCTAGAACATAACCTTTACACCTACTAGACCAATTATATCCAGATATGGAAGTGTCATTTAAACCGAAGATTGTTTTGTGATTGAGCATTCATTTACTCTCACAATCTGAGGATAGAATAAACTCTTAGGAAAGAAATCCTTATTGAAATGTTAAATTACAAATTTCTGAAATCCTGACTGAATTATAAGTAGATATACCTAGCTTTCAGCACAACAAACTGATAATTTTGATACAGATTCTTAGCCACTTTATCAGTTCAAAGTGCAATGATATTTCCAACGATTTAATTACGAAAAGATCCAGGGGTTATCGCACATTCACTTTTCTTGCTAAGGTCCGGTTTTAAATTCACCTGCGTTTTTTGACCATAACCAATAAAAAGTGCAACTTTTTCGCCACCAAGTGATGACAAGACTGATTTTTCAAAGAATCTTTCATAAGTAGCCACATAAGAAAATGTCTGGATGTGGAGAGCCCAACAAAAGATATACCTACTGTACTATAGATAGAGATACAGATGACCAAATACGCTTAGTGTTGCCAACATTTGAGTAATGGTTCTCCCTCTACTTACTGAAAAATTTGTATCATTCTTAACATTTTTCAAAATTTGGACTAGGTTTAAAATATTCTCGTTTTGAGCTAACTTTTCCCTTTATTTATTTATTTATTTATTTATTTATTACTACACTACCTAACAGGAAAACTTCCCAATTACAAAGCAGGAAAATATAAAAGCATAAAACATAAAAGAACTTAGAAATAACATAACAGTACACATTATAAATATTCAAAGAGTTAACAAATAACAAGCAAAAATAAAATAAAATAAATGTCATAAACAATTACATAAAACACAAGATTAAAATCATAATTGCACTATTGCACAACATAGTACAGCGGTATTAGGGAGTGGTAGTGAAAAGGATGTTATGAGCTATTAGCGGAAAATGTACAGAAATGTCTGCGGATTTGTGGAATTGTGGTATTAAAGATATCAAAGTCTTTGTTATGATTATTATGAGTTCTGCACATAGCATAGAGTGGTGAAAAATGAAGTTTGTTTGTTCGAGCTCTTGGCAAAGAAAAGGTCAAATTTTGTCGTGATGATAAGCGAGGGATTAGAAAGCCAATTTTGTTTAACATATCAGAACAGTTGATCTGGTTATATAGTAACTTAAACAGAAACACCTGAGAAAAATAACTTCTCCTGCGGGACAAGGACTGCATATCAAACATTTCCAGTAAAATCTCTTCCGGGTATCCCTGAGAAGGATATATTATTATGTCATGAGTTTTCAAGTATAGTAGTTTCAGGAATCTTCGCTGAACTCTTTCGAGATCATCAACATGTCTATTATACTCGGGTGACCAAACTACAGAGGCATATTCTAATTTCGACCTGACAAAAGCGGAAAATAGTGTTTTAGGAGTATGGATGTTTCGAAATTCACGGCTCAACCTGGCAATAAATCCAAAGGTCTTGGTTGTTTCTGAAATTATAGATTCATAGTGTTTTGTAAATGATAACTTATTGTCAAAAGTCATGCCCAGATCACAAAAAGAATCAGGTCTATTTAAAATTGTTTGATTTATTGAGTAGTTGTACAGAAGTGGATTTGTTTTTAAGGTGAACGATAACACCTCACATTTGTCTATGTTCAGAGAAAGTTTGTTTAGGGTACACCATTCGATCAAGGTATCCGAGTCTCTTGGGAGTTTTAGACAGTCCTCAATTGAGTTTATGCGTAAGAGAAGTTCAGTGGCGAATCCAGGATTTTAGTCTGGGAGGGGCTGAGGTCATAAAAAGTTATATTGTCGCGACGTCCCCAAATTCTATTAGATTGAAATAAGGTGGTTTCTTAATCTTTTATTTATATGTTCTGGATTCGCCTCTGGAGAAGTTTGAGATCATCTGCATACAGAAGAGCCATTGCCTTAGGTTTAAGACATACATCGTTTATGAAGATATCAAATAATAGTGGCCCAAGCACCGATTCTTAAGGCACTCCCGTCAAACGCTTTAGATAAGTCAGTGTATTTGATATCTAATTGAGAAGAGCTATCTAGCGTTTCTGCAATAGTTTGGGTGGTAATCACCAGGTTAGTTGTTGCAGAGCGACCCTTTTGAAAATTATGCTGTAGCAGGGAAATTCTATTTTTTTTACAAGATGGAAAATTCTTTTGTGAACAAGAATTTCAAGGCATATCTGTTTTGTCAGATTTTTTGTAAATCGGGCTGACCTTGGAGCATTTCCAGACACCAGGAATGGATTGAGTGGATAGACAGAGATTATATCAATCCTTGTGAGAGGTTTGGCGAGCACATGGGAACAATCTCTTAGTAGGAATGATGGTTAAAGATCGGGACCACTTGTCATTTTGTTCCTTGCGGTTTTTAACGTTTGAATGACTTCATTCTCAGAAAAAGATTGGATATCGATGATTGGATATGTAATTTTTGAATTATCTGTGGATATGCTTGTTAAATCACATTGGGGATGAAATGACTTATGGGAAAAGTCTGCAAATGCGTTAGTTAACAATTTGAGATGCATGCAAGCGACTGTCCCTTGCAATACCAGTTTCAAGGATTGGAAAAGTGTCACTTTACATGTTAAAATTAGAAAACAGATCGGTTTTCAATTTTTTCTTAATGTTTTCGTTGACACACCGATGTGTTCGAAAATAAATCGCATTTTACCACCACCAATCAAGTGCGTGGTTCTGGAACGCAGCTTTGCGCCAAATAGCCACGTTCAGTAAGTGCACCTAAGCACTTATTCTGAAAACGTACTTCGCTCAACCCACCTTACATTACACTTGAAATTTTGAGCTGTAAAAGGTAGATTTTATATGTCAAATTTGGCATAAAATATTGCATTGATAACAAATTTAATATTGAATGATAGTTGAAATCCAATAATAATGAACTAGAGAGGATGGTTACTTGAGAAAGTACAGTTAATTTCAAAAATCTATCAGACACGGATTTTTGTATTGTGTAAATTGATCTCAAAATGTCAACATAAAGTGAAACTAAAATAATTGTGAATAATTTTTGATTAATGTCACGCGCGTGTCTAAATTTGTTTGTAAGAGATCGAATTATTGGGCTAGGTGAAGAGGGAATGCAAATTCAAGCAATAGAGATGATTCTAAATATAAATAAAAACACAGTTTTAAAAATTAAGAGAACATGGGAGCAGGAGAAAAGTATTGAACCACTACACCCAACTGGAAGGAATAGAACATCGAGTGATCAAGAGGATACTAATCTGGTGGAGTTCCTTACAGAAAACCCTTTTGAAACGGCGAAAACTACTGCAACACAAAGAGGCTTTCCTGGATCTCTTTCAACATCGAATCGTCGAATTAAAGCTTCCAAGATTAGAAATCGTGTGGCCGCAAAAAAATGCTTCTTAATATTGAATACAAGCAGGCAAGGGTGTTATTTGCGCTTAACAGTATATATCGGGGTCTGGACTACTGGCATCAAATTATCTTTACGGATGAAAAGGTATTTCAATCTTCTCGTATTAGGCAAATTAAAGCTTATCGACCCAGTAACTTGATGAGAGATACGTTGTGCCTGCATATAGATCAGAAATCTTCCTTACGTAAATGTTTGGGGATGGATCAGTGCGCAGGGACTGAGAATTTATTGCATTGTTGAAGAATGCTTTACAGCCTTAGTTTATAGAAACATTTTAGAAAACGTTATGCTGCCATCAGTGCCAATTTTTTGAGGACGATAATTTTATATTTCAGCAGGACAATTGTCCGGTCCATAGGGCAATAATTATCCGAAACTGGTTTGGGGAACATAACATTAACATTATGAACTGGCCCGCCAAAAGACCTGAGTTAAAACATTTGGGGGATAATGGTTAAAAAAATTAATAAAAGGAATTTTAGGCACCAAAACAGAGAGGAGTTAGTAGATGGCATTCGAAAACCTGGCAAAGTTTGAACGAGTTTCTGAATTTGCTTAGAAACTTATATGATTCAATGCCCTCACGACTTAATGAAGTCATACAAAGAGATGGCTCCGCGACAAAATATTAACTTTTGTAATCATTACATATTTCGTCAGTTTGAATTGTTCTTCTGTTAATAAAATTATATTCGTTTATTTTTGTCGCCTTTATTTAGGACTTGGTTAAAGATGTTCTTAAAAACAACAAGAATTTTATTTTCACAAATGTCAAAAATATACGGCCTTAATCAAGGTAACGCAATGCATTATATTTTGGATATTTCCCATCTACAACGACTCGATATACTTCATAAACTGTCCCCTCAACGTTCAACAAAACTTTTATAAACGACCTCGACTGTCCCATACCCAAATGAAATTTCGTTCATAACAGGCCTGTTTACACGATAAAAATTTTGTCCTACAGAATTCTGAAATTAACTGTACAGGGTGATCCCCTATAATGTCGCCCCCCTTTAACTTTTGTCCCAAAAAAATTAAAAGTATTGTTATGTAGGTACTGAAAAATACTTTTTTTCTGCATATAAAAAATGTTGGAAAAATGATCAGTATACAGGGAAAAACAAAAAGTTAATTTTTTTTCAATGGAACACCCTATATATGTATTTATTTTTCGATTTCTCGTAAAATTCTAAGCATATTTTATGTATGATATTATACCTCTAGAGTTAGTAGTTTCACAGCTATAAACAGTTGAAAATCGGTACTTTGGCTACTTTTCACCTTGGTAGCAAGAAGATCATTAGAGATGGAGTAAAATGAATTTCACATTCCTGTCTTAACTTTTCAAGAGCTATCTGACGGTACTAATTGGCAGGCAGTACCATAAGTACCAAATCTGGTACCTCGGTACGTACCATCAGTTAGTACCATGCGATAGCTCTTGGAAAGTTAAGATAGGAATGTGAAATTCATTTAACTCCATCTCTAATGATCTTCTTGCTACCAAGGTGAAAATTAGCCAAAGTACCGATTTTCATCTGTTTATAGCTATGAAACTACTAACTCTAGAGGTATAACATCATATATAAAATATGCTTAGAATTTTACGAGGAATCGAAAAATAAATTCATATATAGAGTGTTCCATTGAAAAAAAATAACTTTTTGTTTTTCCCTGTATACTGATCATTTTTCCAACATTTTTTATATGCAGAAAAAAAGTATTTTTCAGTACCTACACAACCATACTTTTTAATTTTTTTGGGACACTTAAAATAAAAAAGCTAAAGGGGGGCGACATTATAGGGGATCACCCTGTACATCCAGACCACGATCAGCGTAGGGGCCTTAATTAAACCAATAGGTATGCATAAAAGTGACACACGACTGCCGACGAATGTCCTTCATTTCGCCATTGGTGTCATTACATATTTTATGTGTTCGTTTGGTTTTTAGCTTTTTTAGTGATATTTTCGGATGTTTTAAAACAATTGATAGTTGAGTTTTGGTGTTTGAACAATGAGAAACTTGATATTTATTATATTTTTCGTTTGATCCTTAAGAAAATCCTATAAACTAAGGATTAAAGCACATACCATAGTACATCTTTTGCAAGGTTCTTTCTGTGTAGCATTTTTATTGATTTTTTTTATTAATTAAGGTAGGAACAACTTAAATTATTTTTAAATTTGTACAAATCTGGGAGAAATAATAGTATATTATTTTATATGGAGGAAAAGTGATTCTTTTCATGGCGCGCTCGTGTTTAACAGCCGAACGGAGTGAGGCTGGTAATAGAGAGCAAGCCATGAAAAGTAACTTTTCCTCCAAATAAAATATGCTGTTTTTTCTTCAAATGTCGACAAATTGATGCAAAAACGTCTCTTTTTAATAGTAATAATAATTATTATTTATTAAAGATAAGTGGGTTCGCAAGGCGGCTTAGACCGGTGTCGATGAATAGGCACAGGTTGTTGCTATAGTAAGGTAACATAAAGCTGTCAGTGGACACTGTCAACAATAATTATATTTTTTAAATTGCTCTTCGATTGCATTTTAATTCCGTATTGATAAGCAGTTATTGAGTAAGTTCGATTAAATAATAACCAATTTGTTCCTAAATTAGTGATTTTTAGAAATGCAGTCACAAATTGAGTGATAAATACAAATTGTAGTTTAATAAATCTTGAGTTGTTGACGCTTATTTTGTTGTTTGTTTGTATTGTATCTATGTTGCTATGACAACACTTTTACCTCCGCCGGCGGAAAAGTGAAAAGTAAAGCTCCGGCGGAGGAAAAACGAAACTTCACGGCCGCCTACACAGTCGAGTAATGACGGATTTACTGACGTTTGAAGAAAATAATATTTTACCTGATTTTGTAGACAAGTTGTCAACCTGAGGGTTTTATTACACAGTGTATCACTTGGCTATTTAGGTTTTAAACATTATTTTTAAAAAAGTAGGTATATTCACGTACATACGCTGAAAAGCAGTGCCAAATTATATATTAATGATTTTTCATTCATAAGCACCCATGTTATAGAATTATTATTAGCAGGGTTCCTCATATAACTCATGACCAACGAACATTTACATTTAGAGCCATTAAAATAATATAACAAGGAAAAATCAGAGAAAAAATCAATCTTTTACCTGTGAAATACCTGTTATCTGCTAAACGCTCAAATCGCTAAACTGCCCCAAGAGGCGGACAAGATATGCTTTTGTAAGGAAAACTAAAACGAAATTAGGAACCATTTATGTGGCTCTCTTACTCAAAATGGACGACACTAAAAATGACAAAAGCAGTACTAAAATCCCGTTAAGGAATGAGTTCCATGCACTAAGAAACAACTAACCAAAGTAAGATCTGAAAGTCCAAAAATGAGTAGGTTGGAAAATACCACAAAAGGTAAAATCAATTAAATTTTCATCTGACATCACCACACGACTGACCAATCGAAAGACGACTCGCGTGCCACATGTCACATGCAACAATTTTCTAACCGATTTCGAAGCCCAGAATACTAGTTAATACACACAAGTTATAAAACTAAGGCTTTTTTCATTAAATTTTTTCCCATAATTTGGAAATTGACTGTCGAACTCTGACTGGCACAAGAAAATTATTATTTTGAATATCAGTAAGCATCTACATATCCAGGTTTGTTAAAATTCAAATACATAATGCTTTTAAAAAAATATTTTTCATTCTTTATCAATAAAATAAAACAGTAATTTCATAAGAAATATGTAGTTTAATTTTATTATCCAATTAAAATTTCAACTTTTTAACAACTTCGCGTGTGGCTACGTCACGACTGAGCAGCTGTCAGGGAAAGAAATCCGGCAGAATGCTTGATTTGACATTTTGACCTGACAGCTGAGGATGACGCGACAAGTAATTTTCAATACGCATATTAAAAAATGGATTTCAACACACGTGTCATATTAATAATTTTCTTAAGAATCTAAAAAGTGTTTTTTTTTGTGTCTTTTCATAGGTGGTCGTAGGAAAAATAGTGTACATTACTTGTGGGAAAGTACGTTTTAAACCTCGGCTAACGTCTCGTACTAAATAATAACCTCTTCGTCGGAAAACTAGCACTTTCAACACTTGTTATGTAATATACTATTTTCTAATATTTTTATTGCCTTTTACATTGTTAAGCAGACACTGCCTAAGCAGTATTAAGGATGACGTCTTATTAATTTTAAAATAGCATAATGTTCAAAAAAATTACTTACTCTCACAAAAGCAAACAGAGTCCGGACTGTAATCTCCTTGCTTACATATTGCATACGTTTGTTCACAATGACTGCTCTGTTGATAAGGCAACGCGTTGTAGATACAAATGGCTGAATATTCAGCGTCACAACTCACGGCCTCTACGTGCGTTCTGTTATGGTACACCTGACACCCCTTGTCAAGGAACGTGTCCTCGTAGAAGAACGTCCGACAACTTTGCGTGCAAATTTGGAATGGAATATCGTATTGGTACGATACTTCGGTGTACCGAAAAACATCTGAAAATATTGAAATCGGTTGTGACCAATGTATGTCTCTAAATGCACCCTTGTTTTACACGTGAAACAAGGGTGCATCCAGTAAGTTTATATTCGACCGGTAGAAGTTGGCTATTTGGCTTTGATCCTTTCACAACAATATAATGTTTGAACGTGCCAAAGGTAAAACGAATTGGAAAACAGCATTAGTCCAACTTTGATGTACATTTTGACAAATAAAAAAATCATACCGATTCCATGCTCAGCGGTGTCACTCCTCTTTATGGGCATCCAAACTGGTTCGCTTCCAAACAGATTTAAGCTGACGTATTCGTCCCAACCCAGTGGTCCTGGATAAGGACAATCTGGTGGATATTTGGTCTTTTCCGTTACGGTGTAGCAATATCGATCGTTAAGGGAGGTTAAATCTGAAGGACATGGATTGATTGGTTGCTGAACGCTTGAACAACTTGGCGCTGTATCCCAGTCGTCTAAACATGATAGGATCAGTTTTATTAGTTAGACGTCTTAAAAACATCAGGTTGGGTAATATCCGAAACGCTATATTAGCTACTTGTGACTTACCATCGCAATGCCTCTGCATTATTTTGAGGGACTGATCTAGGCAAAGAGGATCTGACACAGCATCGCCGCCCATATCTGTACTGGGCCACACAATTGTTTCATTATTTACAGTGGTTTGATTTTCTTCAGAGCATTGCTGAAACAGATTTTCAATTCAGATTTTATCCAGGAAATATACGTGTTGCCGAAAAGACGCCCCCGTAGATTTTGGGAAGTATATATCTAATAAACAAGTGTGTCCTCTTGATGCTTGATAATCGTAAACAAAAACCTACCTGTTTGGTACAACTAAAATAACAGATGGCTTATCGATAACAGATCCTAATTTGTAATAAAGGTAATATTAGGCAGCCAAATTAACCGAATATCGATTGCATAGATAAATCATTCAACTACGGAGGTGTATTTATTCAGAAGGATTTGTAGTTATAGGACAATGAGAAGCCTTGTGAGGCATTTAGGATTTTCGCAGATCATATATTCGATATTCTTCTAAGAGTATAATTTGAAGATCACCCTGGTCGGGTTATAATAAAGTATTTATTGGAGTCCCTATAGACACGGTAGACAAATTAGATCGTAGGATGATTTTCCAGTCGCCAGCTAATTCAACCAAACAAATATAAATTGGAGAATAACATACTAGTTTAAATTATATCAATTTATCTAGAAAAAGAAATGTTCAAAGCGCATCAAAAAGAGAAATAATGCAAATAATTACAAGATGAACAAATATTTCGAACATGCTTGCCACAAATGCTGTAGACTTCGATGTTAAAAGTAAAATTGTACCTCAAAAGCCTCCAGATAATGGGCAGATAAAAAGAAGAAAAATGTCCAAATTCTCTGATCCTAGCCGTGCTTTAAATCATTTTAAATAAGATTTCAGGTAAATAAATGTATTTACTTAAAACAAAAACTGTATATACGCTGATAGTGGGAACTATCAGCGTATGGGAAATTTAAAGAAAAACGTTTTCCCATATTTTAACATGACATTTAAGTTAAAATATGTAGATTTATCATTTAGTTGCGTAAAATATCTTTGAAAACAGTTTGATTCCCGAAAAATGGGTCAGGATCGGAAGATATTCAAATTTTTTGGTAATATGCATATTTGAATATCTTCCGATCCTGACCCATTTTTCGGGAATCAAACTGTTTTTAAAGATATTTTACGCAACTAAATGATAAATCTACATATTTTAACTTAAATGTCATGTTAAAATATGGGAAAACGTTTTTCTTTAAATTTCCCATAATGCATCAAAAGCAAGCTCGTAAATATGGAAAACGTGAAAATTTTGTAGTATTTTCTGCCGTAAAATCGATTTTTCAATTTTTTTATAGCAGAGATATCGAGATTTACGAATCTGTGATTGCTTTTTGAAAATGACTGGCACGTACATCTAAAGAAGATTTTTCAAATTTCAACAGCCCCCATTGGGCTTGAAGATGCCGTTTTCCATGCGTATCGATGTAAATTTTCTTTAATGTACACGGTGTCTCGAATTCGAGTATCGTAATAGATACAGTGTCGGTCAAATTAAGGCAAAATTGCGCATTTAGGTCCCTAACCATATGCTGTTTAGAAAGTTTTAAAATTCCGAGTATTTCTGGAGATATCCGGAAAAAAAACGAAAAATTGACAAATCGTTTAAAGCACACGGGAACCATGCATTTTCTAAGGCCCAGACAGAGGCAATGACCGGAGTCCATCATGGATCTAGGCTAACTACACCTTTTGGTCCTCCTTTTCCGGAGATACCCCAAGAGTTTCCTCGCCACTGGAAGGGAACTGACCGTCCTTCTGTGGTAGAGGGACTAACGTTATAAAAGCGGTGACTTCGCCCAAAAACGATAGTTAACAGGCATACAAAGATAGTTCTCCAATAATAGTTCTACAGTCATAGAAGGAGAAACAGTTGTACAGATAGTTTTAGTAGGACATAAAAAAAGTTAAAGTTATATACCTCGGTATTAAGTGCTGAAGTCTTACAGAAAAGTTCCTCAATGAAAATCATATCTTAAAATTCTGTAACCACAATTTAGTTCTTATCTCCAAAAAGCTAAAGTCTCTTACTACTCATTTTAAAGTCACAGTGCTAAATTGCGAATTAATTCTATATATTCAGTGAAAAGCTAGCTTATTTAAAAACGGATTCCAAATTGAATTTCACTTTTGCATTGGTACTTTTCTGCTCTATTCAATGGCGGTATCCAATTTGGAATCCGACATTTCGTCTTCAATGGATCATCATCAACTCTCTTTTTTAAATACGAACTTTAATTTTTTTATCGGTTTTCAAATGGAATTGGCGATATTAATATGAATATGTGTTTAATTTTTTTGTTTTATTTTTAATTTTATTTTTATTTTTTTTAATCATTTATTTTGCTTTGGGGTAAAAAATAAATAAATCTGTTTACTTAATTTTACTATTTTTTTATTTTTATTAAGAATAAAGGTTTTAATTTTTGACAATTGTTGTCATTCTGAAAAATTGGCTTAATTACGTCCACGAACAGTTAGAAAAAGAAAGTTGATAATGACATCTTGAAGACGAAATGTCGGATTCCAAACCGCAAACCAGATAGAGCGAAAAAAATAGCAATGCAAAAGTGCAATTCAATTTGAAATCCGTTTTTAAATAAGCTCAGGAAAAAATAAACGATTTATCAATATTTCGGTTTTTTCTGGATTTATCCTATCCTGGAATTTTAAAACTTTCTGAACGGTATATTGTTAGTCACCTAAATGCGCAATTTTGCCTTAGTTTGATCGACACTGCATCTCTTACGGTTTTCGAGTTCTGCACACATAGACTCGAGCCACCCTGTAGATGAGTTTAGTTGCTCCAGACACGCCAACAATCGCAGCTTCAATATCATCTGAAAAACGATAAAAAAGTTGAAGTTCGTATTTAATAAAAGAGAGTTTATGACGACCCCTTAAAGACGAAAAGTCGAATTCCAAACTCAATACCACCATTGGATAGAGCGGAAGTGGCAATGCAAAAATGCAATTCAATTTAAAATCCGTTTTTAAATAAGCCCAGAAAAAAATAAACCGATTTTTGAAAATTCCGTTTTTTTTCCGGATATTTCCGGAAATAGTCGGAATTTTAAAACTTTCTAAACATAATATTGTTAGGCATCTAAATGCGCAATTTTGCCCTCATTTTACCGACACTGTATCTCTTACGGTTTCCGAGATCCCCATACATAGACTCGAATTCGAGCCATCCTGAACAGGGTGGCTCGAATTCGAATCTATGTATGGGGAACTCAAGAACCGTAAGAAATATAGTGTCGGTTAACAATATATGTCGTTTAGAAAGTTTTAAAATTCCGAGTATATCCGGAGATATCCCGCAAAAACGGAAATATTGAAAAATAGTTTTCCTGAGCTTATTAAAAATGTATTTCAAATTGAATTGCACTTTTGCATTGCCATTTTTTACTCTTTAGCCAATGGTGATATCTAGCTTGGAATTCGACGTTACATCTTCAAGGGATCATCATTAGTTTTTTTTTCAAATACCAACTTTAATTTTTTTTATTCTTTTCAGATGATATTGGCATTATAAATAAATGTTCAACCAAAATAGATCTCAATAATCTGGAGGATCAGCTCCCACAGCAGCGGCGGATCTAGGGACGCGTGGACCTCAGGGCAAAAGGTATTTATGGGCCCCTACCCCTCGTATATTTTCAAATTAAGTTAAGGCTTCGTGGGGCCCTTCTGAACCTTGGGCCCCAGGGCGGCGCACCGAACTGCCCGGTGATATGTCCGCCACTGTCCCACAGGTAGATGTGGTTTGCTGCAAAATCAGTGTGGACTCTAAATTTATCTTTATATTTGTTATTTACGTGCCACCTAATTCTGAAACTTGCAGGTTTTTATTTGACTATATTTCTACTCTTAATTATTTACAGAACCAGAAAGTTTTAATTATAGGTGATTTTAATATCAATATTCAAGTTTCAGGACCAATTATTAATACAAAGTTGGCATTACTGCATGATTTTTTAGCTTTTTCTGATCTGTGTCAATTTAATAATATTCATAACATGCAAGGTAATATCCTTCATCTGGTACTTGCTAATTTTTCATGCATTGATGATAATAATGTTTCACTTGTACCAGAGGATGCTTATCATCCTTCTATTGTTATATAACTTGAAACAGAAACAAGTAAGAATTGTAACTTTATAGCAAACCCTGAAAGTCTTAACTATAATTTTAGAAGGGCTAACTTTCCCATGCTATATCACCTTATCTTTGAAGTTCAATGGACTTTTCTTCATGAACTTGAAGATGTTAATAAGGCAGTTTCCAGTTTTTATAGTGTTTTAGATGATATCTGTGACAAAACGGTTCCTCGTTATAGACAACGTAAAAGCAAATATCGCTATCCCAGCTGGTATACTGCCAACATTGTGGCAGCTCTTAAGGAAAAGTACAGGTTGCATGGCAGGTGGAAAAGAACTAAATCACTAGTTGACTATAATGCGTATAAAGCCTTACGATCTTCTATAAAGTCCCTATATATTATATAACAGATACTGAAAGATCTATACATCATGATCACAAGAAATTTTGGAAATTTATACAACATTGAGAAACACATCTAGAATCCATATTACTTTGAGCTACAATGACAATTGTTTGTCTACTCCCCTGGAAATTGTGCAAACTTCTTTGGTAGTGTGTTTAACGGCTCCAGTCCATCTGCTGATTTCAGTTATTTACAATCTGCTTCTCATAATATTCATATACACGTTTGGCAAAAAATCTTTATCCATACGATTTTAATGCGATAACAGAGTACGTTAAATACGAGACTTAAAGTTAAAAAGAGAAAGAGACGGAATTCCCCTGGTTTCCCCTACTCCCCTTCCATTCAGCAACAAACGCGCGGACGCTCTCGCATAGGACGACCTTCGTTGGCGACGAAGACCACCGAGGCAGATCGACGAACTTTCTGTATTACGGCGTTGCCGAACTTGGTGAATATTCATCAGATCAGGTGATTTTGAGAAGGTTTTGTTGATTGGTGAAAATTGTTTATTTTATAGGTCAAATCTGGTGATTTATGGAATATTGTACAATTTACATTTTTTTCTATGCGGATTGCAGTCAAATAAAAACCTCTATTGTATTGTACGTATTTTGGTAAATTTATACTATAACGGCATGCAACGCCAGCTGGGATTTTTTAGAGTTCGGAACTTCCCCGAAAACTGCGTTACCCTAAAATATAAAAATAATTCGCGTCTACCTACCGCAATTTTCAGCCTTCACGCATGCGTACGCGCTATTTCATATAATTTTCAAAGTTATTTTTTCTTCATTTGCATTGCATTGCCTTGGGTTAGATTGGGTTAGTTTTGTTTGGTTGCGCCCCCGGAGCGAGCGAAGCGAACGGATGGGCACTTGTGAAGCGAAATATTAGAACGACAACAGTGGGCTGCTGCGAAAATTTGCGATAGGTACACGCGAATTAAAAATAAAGTCCGAGCATCATATTTCCGCTTTGCTTGCGTTGAGTCTTGCTCTTGAATTATTTCCTTCCCCTACCTATTAATTTCGACATATTATTCGTCATTTAGGAATTTTGCAATTTAAGAAGACCCATTGTTGGCTCATTGCGTATGACGCTTTGTTCTACTGGTTTTTTTAAATTGTACTGTGTTGTTTGTTAGATAGAGAGTGTTGTTGCAAAATAGTAGCATTGATACAAGTTTGGACTGCATTCAGGCAAACAAACGAAAATAGCCAACATTGCTTTTGCTACAATATTCCAGATAAGCTTTTGGTTAAACGTTCTGCATTCATTTATAGTAAAAGATGAAGTAGTTGTATAAATATCGTATTCAGTTTAAATTTTTATTGAACAGGTATGTCATGTTAAGTTAAAGTTAAGTTTGCAATGCTAAACGGTTAATGTTTTCGTTACATTGAATACATAGAACCATTCCTATTTTATTTTTCTTTTTAAATTAAGTTTTTAATTAGATTTGGGTGGAAATTATTAATTATTAATTTTTTTGTAACCAATTTGTTAAAAAAAACATAACTGCTGATAAAATCTGGTCAAATCTGATAACTTTTCAATTCGCAGAATCTGGTGAAATCTGACAATCGCCTGGCAACACTGTCTGTAAGCGCATAGAAACAGGTCAAACAGGTTATTTTATTTTGCATCATTTCCGCACAGCCTTTTGTAATCAATAATTTTAAAATCACTGTTGTATTTTCGGATAGAACAGTGATTAAAAGTAACTAAGAAACAAAGAAAATTTCGCAAAAATCGTAAAAATGAAGTATGCCAGAAATAATCTGTCCTCAGCGACGTGTCCCTTACTGAACTAAACTAAACTCAGTGTTGCCAGAGTAACAAAGTAAAAAATCGCCACTGACTAGTATGAAAAGTCGTCATTTTGTCGTCACATCTTCGAAATATTCAGGGCCAGTTTATTACGTGCCTGTTAGTATTACCAAGAGGATAATCTGCCTGATAACCATTGTTGTCACAATTGTTTCCATGGAAATTATTTTGTTGGTAAAGATAACAATCACATAAAAAACTGGGTCTCAGGGCAGTACACTGTCAATATTAACTAAATTTTTGTGCGTTTTTTGAAGAACAAACAAAAACAAGCTTTATTTCTCAACTTTATAAATATTAAAAAATAAATAAATAAATAAAAATTAAACCTATTTTCGTATTTCTTAATATCACTCATTTTAGTGTAACTAGTAACTGACACAGAGATGTAGCAGTGTAGCAAAATTGAAATAATAACGTGCCGATTTCCAATTTGCCGTTACAATGTGATGATGCATTGATGCAAATGAATATTGAAGTAATAAGTATAATAAACAGGTACGGGGATGCGATTGCGTAAAAACGAAAACGTTAATGCGCCGTCCTTCGGGGAAGCCCCGAAATTTGACAGTCCAAAGCACACCGTGGTGCGTTCAGATATAAGACACTCAGGACAGGAATGATTGTGATGTCATTAGTTTAAATATATTGTATAAAGGGTATGTATTAATGATAATATTATACTGATATGAATACCGAATCCTTTTAATTTTTCCATTTGATAGTTAAAAATTTCCTAATATGAAAAAGTCGTCAAAAATTACATTATTTTAATAAATCGTCGCCACGCTTTAATCAGCGCAAAAAGTCGTCATTTTGGCGACATGTCGCCCTAAATGGCAACACTGACTAAACTACTAAAACCATAGAGGAATATAAAAGTAAAGAGAGTATCCATTCCCTTGTAAAATATTGGCACACCGTTTAATGACAATTGACAATAATGACGTATGATGTTTACTTACACGACACTAAGGGCGGCTTACTGAACTAATGCTAATAATCTATGTTGACAAAACATGTTCCTGTTTTATCGGCAGAAGAAAGGCGGCGGGCTATTCAAATGTTATTTTTATTTTAGTCGTATTCCATATAACTAGACGGTTTATGAATTTATCTGCAACAAACTATTACAGCGTTTTTCTTAATCGAGATTAAAGCAAAGAGAGAACCCTGTAAATACATTAGTTTATCGCAGATAAATCCATAATGCGCCTGGTTGAATTAAATGCGAGTATACATTAAACTTTAGGCGTTGTTTGGACCGAAGAATAGTTTAGGGTGTAAGAAAGAAAATATACACATTTTGCATTTTGTTACAAAGTTTATTAAAAAACATGCGGTAGTAAATGCAATCAAAATAACATAAAAAAATCTCTTAACAGAACAAAATAGGTAAATAGTGTTGACGTATCACAATATATTTCTAATATTCAAAAATTAATTAACTCGAATAGAACCAAAAATAAAATTTAACAGTTTTTAAATATTTCAAGAACAAAATTCACAAAAGAAAATAGCTGCTTACCAACGGCTGCTACTCGCACCACCAATACCTCCATCCACCATCGCCCCAGAACAATTTTAAATTAAAATAATAAATTGATTAAACCGGCTTTCTCAATCAACAACCGTCAAACCGCCATTTGTGAATTCTCGACAGCATACTTTTAGCACAGCTTACTAGATAATTTATAGTAAGCTGTGCTTTTAGTTCCATTGACGCTAGCGCCTCCATGCGCGGCTGGAATTGCGCAGTGCGTCAAAACCAATGGTCAAAACTCAATGCCAATTTTCCCATAAGAATAAAACACTCTCTTTATTTTTATATTCCTCTATGACTAAAACTAAACTCGAATCGGACGGTCGCCGACAGCGAACGCCGAGTGACCACGCCTTGCTGGAAGGGGAAAGCTGCGCAAGGAATGGCATACGTTGTGTCTCTTTTTAACTTTAGGTCTCGTATCTAACGTACTCTGCTATCGCATTAAAATCCTATGGATAAAAATTTCTTGCCAAACGTGTATATGATTTAAATTATGAAGATGTATTAACATCCTTAAAAAAAACTAAAAAATAAGGAGGCTGCAGGGTTTGACAGTGTGCCTTCTTTTCTCCTTAGTGATTGTGTTTCTGCTTTCACTGAACCTCTGTGTATACTTTTCAATTTGTCTCTTCGCACAAGCACTTTTTCCAATGGCTGGAAGCAAGCAAACATTTGCCCTATCTTTAAGTCAGGTGAAAGAAATATGGTAGAGAACTATCGCCCAATCTCCATTTCGTCTAACTTTTCTAAGGTCTTTGAGACCTGCATTTATAGCAACCTGTTTCACCAAATTAAACATCTTATTTTACCTAATCAGCATGGTTTTTTTCAGTCCAGATCTACGGTCACTAATTTAACATCATTTCTGCAGAACGCATATGAGGCTATAAATTGCAAATATCAACTTGATGTAATCTACACAGATTTTGCTAAAGCCTTCGACAAGATGGACCATGGTATTCTTTCCAAAAAACTTTATAAAATGGGCTTTCATAAACACCTGGTAGAGTTTTTCATTTCGTACTTATTGGATAGACCTCAGTTTGTGGAGTTTAATGGGTTCAGATCATCTATCTACATCGCCTCAAGTGGTGCTCCCCAGGGGAGTAATTTTTGTTTTTCATTTTTATCAATGACATTTCTCCAGGTATTGGCAGTGAGTGTTTACTGTTTGCAGATGACATGAAGGTTTTTCGTCTTAGACCATGACTGCATGCAACTGCAGGCAGATCTTGATAGGATTTATGAATGGTGTGAAGCTACCAGACTCCCACTTAATCTTCAGAAGATGTCAATCTCCTTGTTAAAAGATGAGATTGACTTTGGCTACGTAATAAATGATACCACTCTTCCAGATTGTGACTCTGTTCGTGACCTGGGGGTCTGTGTTGATAAAAGGCTTACCTTTAATACCTATATAGATACCATCATAAGGTCCTCTTTAAAGACCCTAGGTTTCATTATAAGATCAACTGAACAATTTTCTAACACTTCGAGCAGGACAATTTTGTTTTAACTCCCTAGTAAAATCACGCCTACTGTATGCTTCTTTAATATGGTTTCCTAATTATGCAGTGCATATTACCAGGCTCGAATCAGTTCAGCGGAAATTCTAGAAATACATTAGTTTCAAATTGGATGGTGTATACCCTGAAAGGGGATTTAGTCAGCAGTTATTGCTTTCAAGGTTTAATGCTCTGTCTCTTCATCAATCTACTATTTGTGGCAGTTTAGTGTTTTTGTTTAGAATATGCAGCAATCAAATTGATGCTTCAGATCTCTTATCAGCTTTGAATTTTGTTGTTCCCTACATCCATACAAGAAGACACAATGTATTTTATCTTAACACTTTATGGCACCAATTTGGCCAAGAAAGAGCCCTTATATAGAGCATGCAACTGGTTCAATGATGTTCATTTGCGGTTTGATGTTGATCTGTTTGGCATGACTTTAAGTAATTTCAAATCTGTACTCGTAGATAAAGTTAGACTGTTAGTTATTTAAGCAACTCATGTTATACTACCTACTATTAGTTTAATATTGTACTAGTTAGTAAGTTTAATTTTTCAATAATTGTCATATCATTGGGATTTGTTTCCTGTTAGACAATAAAACTTTGAATTTAAATTTGAATTTGAATAAATATGAATGTGTTTTTTTTAAGTTTTTTATTTTTTTTTATTTTTTTTTTGCTTTGGGGTAAAAAATAAATGAACCTGTTTATTTAATTTTTCTATATTTAACTTAAACTATTTAAAATTACGCCAAGGCAAAATAAATTATTTAAAAAAAAATAAAACCAGAATAAAATCCGTTTTTAAATTAGCCAAGGTAAAAAATAAAACGATTTTTGAAAATTTCGGTTTTTTTCGGATATCTCCAGAAATAGTCGGTATTTTAAAACTTTCTAAACTGCATATTATTAGACACTTAAATACGCAATTTTCCCTCATTTCACCGACACTGTATCTCTTACGGTTTTCTAGATCCCCATACATAGACTCGAATTCGAGCCACCCTGTACAATAAAAACCAGCAAAAAGAACAAGCAAGATGCGTTAATAGAAATAAAATTAGTGAACCTCAAATAAGTGATTGTAAATAGTGTACACTGCGCAACAGAAAGACAAATCCTATATGATGGTAGACCAGATTTTAATAACAGACACCTCCATATTTATTAAGCTCTAATCCCCCTCTCTCCAATAAAAACGCGGTTGCATCATGATGCAGCACTCCATCAGCCACCAATCTGATTGTACACTAAAGAGCAATGAACAGGAAAAAGACAGTCAATCTCAGATATGGTTTCGATTGGAAGATGCTCTTTCTTGAAAACGGTACATTTACCTTTCGCTGGAAGTCTACCAAATCAGACTTTCTGATCTGATAAATATATAGGTATAATATCATACCTTCATATCAGTATGAGAACGACATGTAACATTGCTTAATTCATCCAAAATGTCGACACTAGCTGCAAGTGTAGTATCGTATGCGTTAATATGCCTATCAGCACTAATGTTCCATAATTAAATATAAAAAGAAGTACCACCAAAACTGATTACTGAGGAAATCCACGATCCACTATAGTGGAACTATAGTTTCCTCTCGGAAAGTGATCATTATACTTACGGCCAATTTCTTAAAAAGCCTTATTTATTGTGTCAAATGCTATAGAGAGATCATTAATGTTCCAAGAAACGTGATTCAAAAAGTGATACGATTCACGCAATTTTTTGGGTGAAAGCCATGTTGATTGGGATCCAGTATTGATGTGTAAACATCTTACGCGGTGGTATGAGGGTGAATATCGGCATATGACATGCGGCTGGGGACGGAAATGTGTAAACGGCTGTGACATCATAACCTTGCGCAGTGATTTTACGAGGGCTGCTCAAATATTTGTTCATGTCGATATAGGATATGTTTACACATCAGTGTCTCGAGTACTATAGTAATCAAAATGAAGATATACCCGATTATGGACTAGATCTGGCAACGAATGAACCAGTGGTAGAACCACCATCCTTAGAAGACACAAGAAGATCGACCCAAAAGCTAAAATATGGCAAAGCACCTAGTATTGACGATATCCCGGCAGAACTTTTTAAGTATGGTGGAGAGGAACTAATAGCGCCAATGCATAACTTCATATTAAAAATATGAAGCAGTGAAGAACTTCTCCAAGAATGGCAAACCAGCATTATTATCCCAGCCACAAAAAGGGAGACAAGCTGGTGAATTACAGAAGCATCTCGCTACTTAGCACAGCCTACAAAATCTTCCAACCATCATTAAAAACAAATTAGAGCCTTTAGCTGAAAATATTTTAAACGAATACCAAGCTGGTTTCAAACCAGGTAGATCCACAACAGATCAAATCTTCACCGTGTGGCAAATTAATGAAAAGTTCTGGGAATACGATATCAACTCTACACTGACTTTAAGCAAGCTTATGATGGTATTAAGAAAGAAAAGCTTTATTCACTATTATTAGATTTTAATATACCACCAAAACTAATAAGGCTAATAAGATTGACCATGAGTAACACTCAATGTCAGGTAAAGGTGGACGGAGAAACTGGCGAATCTTTTAGGGTATCCCAGGTAGATGGGCTGGCCCCAACTCTCTTTAATTTGGCATTGAAAAGCGTCATAAGGGAGGCCAGCGTAAGCGTAACCTCAACGATAATAAATAGATCAAACCAAATTGTCGGCTATGCAGATCATTTGAATATAATGGCAAGGTCCATACTCTCCGTAAAGGAACCTTTTACAGAAATAGAAAATGCAGCAACGTGATTAATGAACAAAGAAACCAAGCTACTACTGCAGAGCAGACAACAACGCAATCGATTAGGCCAAAACATCACATTTGATAATTACAACTTTGAGGTAGTGAAGGACTTTATCTACCTCGGCTCAAACTTATCACATGACAACTACGAAACCAATGAAATTAGAAAAGGGAC
This sequence comes from Pissodes strobi, assembly GCA_016904865.1. Taxonomy (NCBI): domain Eukaryota; kingdom Metazoa; phylum Arthropoda; class Insecta; order Coleoptera; family Curculionidae; genus Pissodes; species Pissodes strobi. The sequence continues at coordinate 30,431 of MU186046.1, read as the reverse complement.
CAACGCAGCAAATAGAGCATACCACTCAATTCTACCCATCTTAAAATCGAGAGATGTACACAGGAAGACTAAAATTAGAGTCAGCACAGTTTTGACATACGGAACTGAAACCTGGACACTCTCAGCCAAAAATGCGGAACTTTTAGACTGATTCGAACGAAAAATCCTAAGAAGGATCCTTGGTCCAGTAAACGAAGGGGATGTCTGGAGGGCACGCATGAATAATGAAATATACCAGTTGCATGAGGAACCCAGGGTTTCAAGGCATACAAAAGTGATGCGACTGAGATGGGCAGGACATGCCCAAAGAATGCCGAACGACAGGGTTCCAAAAAAGGTGCTCACAGGAAAACCTGAAGGAAAGAGGCCGGTAGGAAAGCCGAACCTGCGCTGGGAAGATGGCTCGATATGGGCTGTAGCGCTATCGTAGTAGTAGTAGTCCCGAGTACTAGCAGAGTCGCTCATTTATTTATTTTGAATTTATTAACGATGTCAGAGCAGAATGCTCAAAATGAATTCACTAAGATTGTGTTTTGTAGAGTGAAGTTATATGAAAAAAAAATCAGTAGATTAGTATATTTGAACATTTGCGTTATAACATATAAAATGAAATTATGAATTCTTCATTTACCAACCATAGAATCTGTCGTTCCTTGTTTCGTATATCTCAGCCGTTTTTCTTTGCGACGTACATCTTTGAACCTTAAATCATAAGGTGAATCAAATGGCTTCGTCGCGTCAGTGCGGGAGGTATAAAATGTTCGAAACAATAAGAATCTCCACTCAAACAAGTTCAAGTTTGTAGAGTCGCATTATCCTTAGAAAGCCCAGCGTTTCTTGTTGCATGGAGAAGGAAAATGTCCGAATTAAAAAATCTGAGAAAATCAACAAGATGGCTAGTCTCTCTGTCCTCGATATGTGTCATAATATATTGAAGAAGAAATCCATTTCCATTTAGCAGGGCCAGAAGTGAAATTCATTATTGACTGAAATGATAGTAACCAATGCTCTAAAGACATCTTAACATAAGGGCCTATTTTTAATAGCAATTTGGTGCTATCAGCATTTTAATTCCAGTATCAATCCTTATTGTTCGATTTTTTTTTTGGGTTTCAGCTACGAAATACGCTAAAGCGAGTACATTCAAGAAACATATTAGATTTCAAATTACAAAGTGAGATTTTATTTAGCTTTATTTAATAATTTCGAAAGAACTCACCGAAAGAGGTGTGGTATCTGTTGGTCCTTTAGGTAAGGGGCTTACAGGATCTCCGGTAGGGGGTGGATTTGGATCTGGAGGTGGATTAAGAGGACTTAAATCAGTCGTATGCAGGGGATCATTATCTATGTCTTCGGCGGAGATCCGGTCTGGATAATAGTCATCGCACAATTCACAAGCAGAACTTGCAGAAAACTCGACGTTATCATACAATATTTCTGCGAAAGCATTATTTTCGCTACATTTGCAATACGTCGCGAAGTATCGGGCAGCCGAAACTCCAACGCACAAAATTATCCACAAGTTTCCCATCGTTTCTGGCTGACAGATGCAACACTGTAGCGAGTTCTGTATAATTAGCGTATAACATCCCCATTGCCGTCGGTAATATCGATATCAGATAATACGCGAAATAAAAAACAAATTTCGGGATATTTGTACAGATTAAACGTTTATTAGATAAAATGGAGAATAAATTAATATTTTGATGAAAAGTACTGTTTGGTTTCGCGACAGGTGAAGTGATATTGTTTGCGATGGGCTCCCCAATAACTTCGTAATTGCAAATGAATGACACAAGTAGTTTTAGACATGCTAAAAAGATTTATTGCCATTTAATAGATTTATTCGTCAGCCCGATTAACGATAATATCTGACGGGATAGAGTACAGTACCAAATAGCGACATTATAACATTTTTACTTTCCCTTTTATTTTAAATTTTCAAATTGTTGTTTCAATTTTAATTGAAACCATTTGGATAAATAAAAGTAAGAGTTAACTGTTCTTTGAGTTACTCTGCCGCTGCTCAGGTTCTTCTTATTGCGGTGGCACTAGGGCTGTGAGTTGGAATTCTAAAAATTCAATTTTGTGGGCGCCAGGTCTAAAGTAGACCAAAAGATAAGAAAAGATAAGTTAATTCGTCAGATTATAATATTATCTATAATAAGACATATATGTAAACGCAAGCAATAAAAGATACAATTTTTTATAATAACTTCTGACCACTGAATAATACATCCTTCAAGTTTACATTTAGTTAGTTAAAATCGCAAATTATCAATTATCAATAGCCTGTACAGGTAAGATAAAATAATCAATATTTAATACGAGTTGATCTAAGACCCTAAGACCACAATATAATGAGATTGCCAACTTGGCTAATACCTATTTGCCAATAATGCAAATGCAAACATCAGGTGAATGTAAATGAAACTGTCTCTAACCCGATTTAAAATTAATGGTCGTGATAAGCTACTAGCCCATAAGTTACAATCAGTCCACTAATAAGTCAAGAAAATTTCATTACGTAATCAACCAATTTAACTCTCTGATCAAAATGATTATCTGATTAGAGCAAAATCAAGTCAATGTCAAAATATTGAACTTTGACAAAATATTTTATTTATAAAATACCTCAAAATCGGGAAGATAATTGCGAAGTCTAACAGACGCTAGACGTCTCTGAAAAAAATCCAATTTCTATTTAAGGCTTACCCTTGGAAAAATTAGATATAGCCAAATGTTATGTTGTAACTAGTGTAAAGATAATTACGAAATAATTTACAAATTTAAATTTCCATAAATAAATACAGAATACCCATTAAAGATAATTATTTTGATTGATGAGATCAAAATCCAAGTTACGATAATTAAAGTTAAATATAGATAAGGTAATTCGGCGTTAAGGTAAGATAAATATACAATGAGGTAAATGTACAATAAGACAAATGTACGAGATAAGGTAAATATAAGATAGATCTACGAGATACGTTAAAGATAAGATAATTAGAGTTAAATTTCAAAATGTTGGCTTTTAGGTTGTAAAAAAATCAATTAAAGAAGTGAAAACATATTTATTTTGGTCGAAAAGTGTCCGGCTTTACCCGAAAATGAGGCCAATTCAGACACCTGTTTTAAACCTCATGAAATTGAAGTATCAATAATAACTTTGGGCACTAGTTTTAACTTTAAAAAGATATCACTACAAACGGTTAGCATAAAAGCTAAAAAACATTGATCATCAAGGCTACAATTTACCATATTGTACAAAATCTTACCAACTCAAAGCGACAAAAATCAGCATTTTTGTATTTATCGGAGCCAAAGTAAAGCCAAGGCACCTGACTAGCAGGTAGCACAAGATCTAAATGATTAAAGCTTTCAAGTCCGAACTCATACGATTTTAGTCTGAATTTATAGTTATAAGCCGCAGCAGCTTTGAATTACAGTCTGAATTCAGAGCTTAAAGTGTGAAATTGGAGTTTAAATTGTCAAGTCACAGAATAAAGTATCTTTACTAGCATTTCGCATGTCACCTAAATGCTTCTTACTGTCATTAGATATATGAGCAAAATTATTTAAGACGAGCCACACTTGGCATCGACCCTCTGCGATTTGGTTAATTTTTTGTGGGCCCTAGAGGGTAGTCAAAACCTAAAATATTAGGTCCCGCAAAAATTTATTGGCTAACCTGTAGCCATTTTTCGATTATTTTTTTCACATTATTGACTTGAATTTGTGTATTTTTGATTACGCAGAGGTGTTTTGTACTAGGTGGCTGAATATCAGTTAACTAGTGTAAAATTGCCCAAGGAACAAGAATATGGCCACAGATTTGACCTACGACAAATATCTCCAAAAATATTGGCCAAAAACTCTCAAAATCTAACAGGAAAGTCCCAAATCTTGAGGAAATGTTCAAAAACCTTTTTTACTATACGAGGCGGTCATCGTGTAGAGAAAGAACCAGCGAATCCAATGAGCACACACCCAGATTTAGGACGAACCGTTCAGAAATTGCGCGGCTCTAAAGTTGGAGGTTTTTGTTTTCTTTCAAAAATCTCAATTTTTGATCTCGTGGGACAGTGTCCGACCTACAGACCTATTTTGTGATGTACCTGTACTTCCTGGAGCGGTCGGTCGGGCAGCGAGAGGCAACAGAAAGTAACAAACGTGAGCTGTGCTGCAGCGCAGCGTCCTTAGCCGGAGCGTCAAGAGGGTTCAGGGTAGGCAAACCTGCCAAGCTTGCGCGTTGGATATCTTACCTACCCGGGGGCTTCGCTGCTAGTGTCCGGCGCTGTGCTGTGCGTACGGGCCAGGCCTTTCCCTTCTCCTCCCTCCAACCTCACCTGCCCTACCGTTTCTCCTGTCCAATCTCCTCTCTCTGGTCCACCACCATAATGAGCCTTTTTTAAATGATGCCCTCATCAAGGCCCCCAGACCATCCAAAACTTTAAGTGTTTTCAGTGAAATGTATGTTGTTGGCTGGCAAAAACAGATATATTACAATGATCACCGGCGTCTACAGCGACGAATCAGAAATGGATGTGTTACTCCTGATGCCAAATCTGCCAGCCAAGAAGCTAAATTAGCGAAAAGACATGAAAACTGCAACACTTCCACTTCCACACGAACTTTGTGACGTAGTACTTGAAGAGAAGCTTAACAAAATGTATTTGACTTCCAATGATCTGGGCAAAATGTACACTCTAAAAATTTTGAGAAAACCCCATTAAAGGATCTTATTATTTTGTTTCATATAAAATTAAATGTAATTATTATGGCAAGAACCTCATGCATCTTATTTATTACAAAATATCAATACACTAATTAGACGGTCACACTATTGTCACGAATTGTATTTTTTGTCTGTGACGCCACGCTTTACTTAGCGTGTAGGAGAGTAGCTCAGATTTAGGAACGCACTACGTAAAGTTAAGAAGAGATAATAACGGAGACACATCGATAAAAACAGTAACAAGTTTATTTACAGACAAACTTAACAACGGTTAGATTGTATACTAATAAAGGCGTGTTTTAAGATTATAGATGAATTAAGAGTTTACACTATACACAATTAATATGAAATGCATGCCTTCTCGAGGGAGACTTAGTTTAAAGTTTTTCTAGCAAGCGACGCCACTTTTATTAATAAAGTTTATGGGAGCGGGGTTGTCTTATTTATATATATTCGTTCTGATATTTATAATGTAAATCTTTTAAGTTTATCATAGATTATTAAGGCACTTTCGCTACTTTTTAAAAATCCCCAAAAACTATCCCTTTACTGGAAGTTCTGATACCTCACTCGTAAATTCGACTCTCTCTACTGTTAGTAGCCCCCAGATGCCGTATACCTGTGCATACGTCCACCCAGGTTAGGTAAGGACCTGATCGCCCTGGACCTGTGTCCAGGTGTTCACAGATATGGGAGTTGTGGGATAGAACAGCTAGAAGCGTACGCACCTGTGTGCTGTACCGCAACTAGACTGAG